>VZTE01000461.1:1283649-1309929 GCA_013397775.1 Eulacestoma nigropectus
TCCATCCCATCTCTTCCCACAGTTCTGATTAGAGGGGTCTGGCTGGCAAAGCAGGTCAGTTAGGACAGTGTAAAACCCGATTTTAAATTGTAAAGTTTTAGCAAATGCTCTTCATGGACGGGAAACGATTACTGGAAAAGATTTTTGCAGTTTTTTTCAAACACTTCAGTATAGGAACGTTTGCTGCCTCCCCTCCTAGTCACAGGTGTACAACACTGGGATTAATCATTTTCAGGCTAAATCCTCTAGTCACAGTCTTCTCTTTTAAAACTGTGCTTACACAGCAATCCCAACTGAATTCTCTACGAGTAGGAAAATTTCCTTTGGGAGCTCCTGCTAATTCAAGTGACTCAAACCAGCTCATTCAAAACAATCGTGGTGTTTATTCACCCAGAAGAACACAGGAAGGCCCATTCCTCTGAGAGCTATGTTAACTTTCCCAGTTTTCTGAAAGTTTAAGAAGCTGAAGCTTGACCCAAATACCTTGAGTTCAGAGCCAGGAGACACAGCAGCTCTCTGTATCTGTAAAGTTTGTTGGAGTATGGCTGTGCATCCCACTCTTCCCAGTTTGGGGTTGCTCTGCCCAAAAGACTGATATCCCTGAGAGATGAACTGCAATCTGCCAAATTGGCCAAAAATAGACTAATTTAGTTTAAGAGAGTCAACATTGGTTGAAAAAAATCATCGGTTTTAGTTTCTTATCAGGTTATTTGTTAGCAGCTTAAGTTTAGATTTAGGTGTAAAAAAAACATTTTAGACAGGATTTAATCTACTATGATTAGTGAAATTGTGTTTATTTTGGTGAAGAGAAGGCAGAGGTTTATGTCAGGATAGAGTTCAAATATTTTAATGAGAAACTGCTGAAACACTTTGAGGCCTTTTTATTGCACCTTTGTGTAATATAAGGGCTTAGATAAAAGCAAATATTGTGGATTGCTCTTCTCCCAGAGTTCACGAACTTTAGGACATGTGGATATGTGTCCATTCAGGAGTCTGTGCTGCAGTCTGTGCTCTCTGAGGATGTCAGGACCCCTCCTCTCTGGCAATTCTGGTTTTTCCAGGGTTGGAGTCACCCTGACAGCTGTGTCAGGCCATAAATCCATCTACTGCTGCCATGTGGGTTTTGTGTCATCTTTCATATACATCCTTTGACTCCACTATTACACTTAATTGTTTTATTTTATTTGATTTTGTAACCCTAAAGTATCAAAGGTGCCAAATTTCAAAACGGGACTGACAGTACCAAGTGTAAACTCTTTAAAAATATTGTTACTTGTAGAGATCTTCTTTTTGATGTTTAATCTTGCTCCACCCACCAGCTGCTTTTCTTTCTCATTTTGGCTAAGATCAACATTCTTTAAAAGGCAGTGCTTTTAAAGTTTGGGAGTGAAAAATAATTTCATTTTACCACTTTATAATTTTTTAATTAAAAAAAAAATAAAAGGTGCTTCTCTTTTCTTCTATCTTCCACACACAAGTCTGGTGCTAGATATAGACAGGAAAATGAGATTTGAAAGATGTTGTAGCCAGATTTACTCTATGGGAAAAGTATTATTTTCTATTTTAAGTGGTGGATTTGTTTAAGTTAACTTGATAAAAGCTGGAATTGGTGACAAGATGATTTAATAATACCCTCGCTAACAAGTTGCAGACATTACCAGTGTGTCAAAACAACATTGCCAGAGGCATTCTGGCATCAGGCTGGACTGGTAACTCCAGTGCACTGAAACAGCTTCTTGGCAGCTATTTTATTCCTCAGTGCTGCTGATTAAAGGCAGCTTCAGTTACTGCCTTTTTTCCCCCCCAAGACACTTTCATTCACATACACTTTTATTTTTGCTTACAGATAGAAAGACAAATATTTTAAAATTAATAAAAATGAAAATGTAGAACTCTATGTCTTGACTAGATGTGAACTGGAATTTTAGAATTATTCTTTCTTCTACAATTTGTGTGCTGGGTTTGTGTTGTGATCCACAGCTCAGGTGTACTTGGCAGCTCAGGAATTTTTGGATATTTGCCCTTTGTCTTTGCCCACTTCCTGCAGGAGATTTGTATATGACCAAAAAGCTTAGAACTGCTACGGGAATGAATCTTCCTGTCATTCCAACAGATATAAAGTGGCATTTGCTGAGAGATACATATGTGAATATTTTTTTATGAATAATGTTGGACTTGAATTTTATTCCCTTAATTTTAGAAACCTGTTGGACTCGACCACAAATGCTATGCAAAACCTTCAATTTTTATCTGAACTAAAAGTGCCATTAAATTTTAAACTGTAGTTTGTCCTTTCCCATTTCTGTTCAGGGTGTTGATAATGTCCAGAGATTTCTCCCGTAAGTAAAGACTTTGCAATTAAAACTTATACCTATCCAGGGCTCATGGAGAATGCTTTCTGAAACAGTTGTAAGCTTTAGATTAGGTTTTCAGATTATAACAGATTTCACATCAAAGGTGTGGTGCTGAATTTTACTCACGAAATGTGCTATTTTGATTTTTTTTTTTTTTAATTGGGTTCTTTATTGTTTTACATATCTTTTGTATAGGCAAATGTGGGGGAGAGTTTTGTGTAAAATGAGATGGGAATTTGTGTCTACCGGGGCTTTAAGCTCAAAACCCGAAGCCCTGAGGTTCTTAACAGGAGGATTTGTTCATGTTCTCATCCCTGGAAGGGCACAGAATGGAGAGGAGTGGATTTTGGGAGTGTGTCTGTGTGCTTGTGTTGACAACTGCTGCTCATGGTGCTTCAGCCCTTGCTCCTGCTGAGCTGGAGCAGTGGGAAATATATATATATTGGGTTGTTTGGAGTGTTTAACACATCAGAGCTGCTTCCCAAAACTGAGCAGAGCTGCTCTTGAGCTGTGTTTGTGCACTGTGTGGTGCAGCTGCCTGAGCACAGGTACCCGATGCTGATTTGGAAGCAGCAGTGTAACCAGGACATCCAGAGTAGCCACAGCAGGTGCAGGGTGGGGGAATCATCAGCTGGATATTTATGCACCAAGATGTCACTGGATACTTGCTTTAGTAATCTAATTATTTCTCAAAACTCATTCAGAACTAACTCAGGAGTGTGCATTAGACAGGCCTGTAAATTATAACTCTTTATAGTCATCAAGGGCTGTGTCCAGTCCTGGGCCCTCATGGCCAGAGAGACCAGGAGGGCTGGAGCATGTCCAGGGAAGGGAGCGGAGCTGCAAAGGGGCTGGAGCCCCAGGAGAGGCTGAGGGAGCTGGGAAAGGGGCTCAGCCTGGAGAAAAGGAGGCTCGGGGGGGACCTTGTGGCTCTGCACAACTCCCTGACAGGAGGGGCCAGCCGGGGGGGGGTCGGGCTCTGCTCCCAGGGAACAGGGACAGGAGGAGAGGGAACGGCCTCAGGCTGGGCCAGGGGAGGCTCAGGTTGGACAGCAGCAGGAATTTCTCCATGGAAAGGGTGCTCAGGCCTTGGCAGGGGCTGCCCAGGGAGGTTTGGAGTGCCCATCCCTGGAGGTGTCCCAGGAAGGGCTGGAGGTGGCACTGAGAGCTCTGGGCTGGGGACAAGGTGGGCATCGGGCACAGCTTGGACTAAATGGTCCTGGAAAGCTTTTCCAACCTGAATGATTCTGGGATTCTGTGTTATCTCAGTGGAGTGAATGCAAAAAGTAGTTAAAATCCATGAGGAAATGAAGTCACAGAGGAAACATTGCAGTGAACACAGGGCAACTTCTATTTTGTGCAGGAGGACAGGACTTTGTGTTTAAATTGTAGGGACACTGGTAATAACTGATGTGAGGCTCCAGATGTTGTGTCAGTTGTCACAGGTTTAAAGATAACTCTTGATATTGTCAAAGGGCTTAATCATCTTCATTTCCCATTCTCATTACTATTTATGTCAAATGTCCCATTTCAACTCTGCGCTACACATTTGAGTCCTAAAGTTTAATAGATGTGTAATCACACAGCCAAATGCAAATGTGTCAATTCTGTGGCATATAAAAAATCCCAAAAAGAAATGAAATGGGCTCTTTACTTGTACTTTTGACTTATCCATTCAAGCATTTTAACTGGCAGACTCCTTCTAATCCCCTGACAGCACCTGGAGGGGTGCTGGTAGAACACCAAAGGGATGGTGGGAGGATATGACATATGACACCAGGGCAGGATCTGAACTCAGACAAATGAAATCTGTCAGCCAGCTCCTCAAAGCCTGCCACAGTTCTTATCACTGCTTGGTTGAGCTGGCTTGATACACAGACTTATTGTATTATTCAGCTGGTTTGATTTTCCATTTTATGACAACCTTACCCTGGAGACCATCCATCTCTTTGCAGTGTTGGAGAATGACTCTAACTGAATGATATTTCAATATAATTTATAATCCTATACTGCAAACAGAAGTGATGGTTGCTTCTAACCACTGTGAAGAATTCTTATAGGTACAGTTGGACTTTTGTTTTCTTGGAGAGTTGGAAATACTTTGAGATTGGGAAATTTTTCATAGCTTAGGGTAGTAAGTCTTATAGCAGAAGAGCAATGAAATACCCTGCAAAAGATAGGCATTTTTTCCATATATGCCCTGGCAGTTAATGGTGCATGTGAACAACTACAGCTGCAACAAATTACTTGCCAAAAATTCAAATGGTAACTATTACCACTTTCAGCTTAAAAACTCAACCACGATCAGACGTCCTGAGAGGAACATCCCCCCCACTGTGCCCATTCACTGTTGAGTAACTTCAGTTTTCACTCCTCCCCACGAGCTACATCCCATTTTTGCTCTGATTTCCTTTGGGTCTGACCAGTAGAAATAATGATCTTTCATATAATGAATTTGATTGATCCATACATTTTAATTACATAGCATAAATAACAGGTTTAGTGTTGATAGAAGCTGTGGCTGCCCCTGGATCCCTGGCAGTGCCCAAGGCCAGGTTGGACACTGGGGCTTGGAGCAGCCTGGGATAGTGGAAGGTGTCCCTGCCCATGGCAGGGGTGGGATGAGATGACCTTTAAAGTCCCTTCCAAGTCAAACTAATCTATGAGACTTGAATTCTGTGAAATAATTAAAAATAAATTTTAGCATGTGGAGATTTGTTTTACCATAATCGTTCAAGTTTCAAAATATTTTTGAAATATAACATATAAATCTTTTTTTTTTAAATGAAACAGCCTGCACTTGAATGTTTTATTTTTCATTTTAATAATATAGTTACCTGTGTAAAGTACAAAGAGAGGCAATGTACAAAGGCTGTAACTGAAACAGAAATGTACAATATAACTCAATAGTAATCCTATTAAGTAATTCTATTTGCTGATGCAATACAAGGCAAGTCAAGAATGCACAGGCTTTTTTGTACACATGTCAAATGGCTCTATAACAATCACATGCTGACAACTGGCATTGTTCTCTGACTGGCAAACAAAGCAACTATTTCAGTGTTTGATGCATTTTTTTTTATTGTGACTATGTTAAATGACACTGTATCAAACACTTACAAAAAACAAGGGAAAAGGGTTTTTTTTATTCTTTATTCAAATGTACTAACAGGTGCTGGCACATTCACAGGTACCAACAGCTAATCAACAAACGCTAAGAACAACTCCCATCATCCACTTGCCTAAATCTGAGTTTTTTGTGACCAAAATGCTGCCTCTAGCGCTGGGGCCCAGCACAGGAAGGACCTGGAGCTGCTGCAGAGAGCCCAGAGGAGGCACCAGGATGAGCAGAGGGATGGAGCAGCTCTGCTGGCAGGAAAGGCTGCGAGAGCTGGGATTGTTCAGCCTGGAGAGGAGAAGCTTTGGGGTGACCTCACTGTGGCCTTGCAGGGCCTGAAGGAGCTGCAGGAGAGATGGAGAGAGACAATTGCCAAGGGATGGAGGGCCAGGACCCAGGGAATGGCTTCCCAGTGCCAGAGGGCAGGGCTGGATGGGATATTGGGAAGGAATTGTTCCCTGGGAGGGTGGGCAGGCCCTGGCACAGGGTGCCCAGAGAAGCTGTGGCTGCCCCTGGATCCCTGGCAGTGCCCAAGGCCAGGTTGGACACTGGGGCTTGGAGCAGCCTGGGACAGTGGGAGGTGTCCCTGCCCATGGCAGGGGTGGGACTGGGTGGGCTTTAAGGTCCCTTCCAACCCAAACCATCCTCTGACTCCATGGAAGGTGAGAGATGTATGTGTTTTCTAATGCATGTTTTCTTTATCCTGGTTTAATTCACCCAAGCACTCCCAAAACCATATATTTCCTCAAAGACCCATTCCAAGCTCTTTGCCCATGGGCTGTTCTCGTATGTTAAGCACCCATATGTCACTTAGCTCATGCTGTAATTAGAGAATAAGGATTAACGATGTTCCTAAATGTCTGATTTCTCTGATTTCAAAGAGTAAAATGCTGCTAAGAGAGATTTCTGAGGAAAAGATGGCCACGGAATGCTAGATGATGATATTCCAGCATCACTCTCAGTAGGTTGTGAGCTGATGCCAGTCCAGTTCTGAACAGTTAACTCACTGAGGCTCACAAACAAGAGAGATCTCTTGATTATTTGACATTTATGTGTATTTGGATGGCAAAGCTCAGCTGTCAGTAACTGTTACCTCTTCATGCATTTGCATGGTCAGCGTAAATTTTCTTTACAGCTTTCCTACAAGACCTTTTGTAGCTTTACTCGGGATTTTTTTTCTCTGAATTCAGTCAGTGCCAGCTACATGCAGACTTCAGCAAGATTGTGTTCAGAGATAAAATAATTAATTAGTAAAGCAGAGACAAAACCAGCAAGGCTGACAATTCCCTCAAGATGGTGATTTGGATTCAATCTCTTCTCTTACTCTGCCTTAGACTAACTTTTGAGCCAACAATAAAATAAAACCAATATTTTGTCTACCCACAGTTTAAGAATTTTACCTCTCTATTTTCCTTTGCTTTTCAAAGAGATCCCTCAAACAAAATAGGGTCATTTCTCATTGCAAAGCAAAATCAATTAAACTTCTGAAGTTCTAGAATTGATGGGGAAAAAGTGGTAAGTTTAAGTTTTAATTTTATCTGCATAGTTTTTCTTAGTTTTTATTATCTGGTTCAGCACCTGAATCAAAAAATAAATTATTCAAAGAGCTCTAATGATACTCTCCTTCAGAATTAAGATTAAGCCATAGTGATCTCTGAAGAGGTACTAACAACTGCACTGCCCAGGAGTGGCAGTAAGCCTCTCAAAATTGAGTATTATTAGAGAAAATAATATGTTAAAGGGACACACCCCCTGGCTACTCTGTCTGGAGAAGAAAATCTGTATAAAAATAAAAATAATTGTATTGCTTCTCAGCCAGAACTTATCAAACGGAAAGTCAGTGTATTTTGTCTTTTCCATAAAAATCCACATATCATAAAACACCACTTCTGAGGAAAACTGTTTGCATCTTGTCTGGGAGCGCTGATGCATTCCTGCATAAGCAAGCATTCCATACTTGAGAATAAGCAGCAGCTTCTATAGCCCGGAGTGACATCACAGCAGGATGTGTGCAGAATACAGCAAATAAATCCAATTTTATGTCAGGTTCGGGAGCCTTTCTCGGCACTGTTTTATTGCTATCATGGCTTTATCTGTGGAAGATACTTGAAACTGTTAAACTGCTTTGTATGTATGGAAGATGATCATGTGAAGAGCTGCTTTATACAGGATGATGTAGGGAGGGCATTGAGCATGTCAGGAATATTTGAGACAAGGACAGGACTTGCCCTGGATCCCTGGCAGTGCCCAAGGCCAGGTTGGACACTGGGGCTTGGAGCAGCCTGGGACAGTGGGAGGTGTCCCTGCCCATGGCAGGGGGTGGCACTGGATGGGCTTTAAGGTCCCTCCCAAACCCAAACCAGTCTGCGATTCTCTGATTCTTGCAGAGCTTTACTGGTTCCAGTTCTGAAGACTGGCACAAGTTATTTTGGACAGCTCCAGATAAAGTTGCTTTGATAAGCAACCACAGACTTTCCTTTCTCCTTACCCTATCATAATTTTTTCTCTGTCTTCTGAGACCACCAGTTAGTTATGTCCTCTTTCTTTCTCATCAGATTTTACATTTTCGAGGCAGGGATCATCTCTTTCTTAGTGCTCTTCTATTTCCTCCCTTTCCTCCCCAAAACTGAGGACACAGTCAGAACATTAAAAAAAAAAAAGCCCTGTAATAAAGAATGCAGTAGCAAATATTCCCTTTTCAAATAGAATCATTACCATAGCACAGCTATCCTTCAGCTCCCAGCAGCTGCAAATGGAACAGGGAGATGTTAGTGTTCACTTCCACTGATCTCATTATACAAACCACTAAGACGAGCAAGGGAATACATTTGGAGAGCTTTCATGTGGTTAAAGCGACAAGGGAAATTCAGGCTTTGATATCCCCTTGTTCAGTATATCTGCCTCACTTTGTGCCTGCCCCTCAAAAGACAAGACTGAAAAAATATTAGAGGGTTCTTGAAAGGGATTGGAAAAATGAGAAGGGGCTCTAATTAAAAGGACAAAAATATACTTGGAAAGTGTTTCTCAGTGTTTTTAAGTTCAAAACTGGACCACCTATCCAAATCTCCTCATTAAAAGTCAGATTCAATTTTCATGCTGAGAGCTTGATACCAGGTTTCTACCCAGCTAGACAAATACGTAGTGCTTTGATTTCTACATTACCAAGGTGCCTCATGGGCACTGATGGATATCTGTGTTTGTGACCTGATGATCTGGGTAGGGAAAAGTCAGCATCCACAATCGCTAATTTGGTACTGAAAGCTCAGAGGTCAAGAGATTTGTCCACAACTGCCTGGAATGCAAAGCACAGTCCCTGGCTCTGGAATGCTGTATCACCCAACAGAAGCCTAAGAAACTTTGCTTCATCTTTTCTTTCCTTCTTTCTTTTTTTTTAGTTTGGTTTTTTTTTTTTCTTATCTTTTTCTTTTATTTTTGATTTTCACTTTAACACTGTCATCTCTGTGCCTTGCTGACTCACTCCTCTATCAGCAGAACCAGAATGTTACATGACAGCTGTGGAAAATCTAGGATGGAAAGCAAAGTTGATACTCGCCAAAGTTTCCTTGAGTAGCTGTGGCAAGGCTTGAGGGAAAAAAATATCAAATCCTGTAAAAATAAATATATGTGGAGTCTAGCTAAAGAGGTGTTAAACACCCCAATAACTCTGGGTAATTCATTGCTTTCAGAGCATGACACTGTATAGGGCACAGTGTATGTGAGATTTGGCCCTTTACATTTCAGGCTGCTGCAGAAATGCCTTTCCTTTTGGTTTTGTTTTCTTTCTTCCTTAGAAAATGGAGTTTGTTAAGTCTCTGCACAACTGATTCCTGCTCTCCAGAGAATTCAGCTGCACAGCACTTCCTTGTGCAGCGTTCCCAACCTGGGGGGATGCTCTGAAATGTGACAGAACAAGGAGATGTGTGCATGGCCACTGTGATGGGAACTCTGAGGTAGCAGCATAAATAGCTGTGTGCTTCCCTGAAGAATTTAATTAGTCATTGCATTTGAATTATTCACGTGGAAAAAGATGCACTGGGTAGCTTTTAATCTAATTAGGCTATTAGCTAGTAGTAGAAGAGGAACATATCTAAAGAGAAGGTGAAGGTTATATTTCAGTCAATCAGGGTACCAGTCTGGGAGGTAATGCACAAAGTTGGGTTCTTCCCATGCCCATTAAATCTGGGAAGCCTTAAACCAAAAAACAAACCTGGAGGTTAAGCTACACTTTGTGGAATTTAGATATATGTTGCAAAATTGAGTTAAAAACCTTATAGAAGGAGAAATTTGTCTCTAAATATAAGAGTTAAATATATACGTAAGGAAAATGTATTGAAAACATGTACAAAAATATATCTATGCACTGCCTGAAAATATATCCTTTAAATAGTGTAGTCACACAGGACAAAAGCAATACCTGCCTGAAAATAACACACCTGCATGAAGATTTTGTAAGAACTAGAATAATGGGTCTATATTTTAATTTAACTAAATTATTGGGACTTGATGTAAAGATTTATTTTACAGAATAAAAGCATTTAAGCAGGACTTAATATTACTGTTATGCGTCAGTGATAGTAACACTGGGACTTCAGTCTGCATTACTACAATGATTAATTAAAGGCCTTGTTCAGGATGAGTGAACATCATTATTGTTTTTAAATAGGAAAGGCAGATAACCATTACTGATTACTCCTCAATTCCCAGTCTCACTTGTTAAGGACTAAAGAATACTAAAGTAGGTTGTACAGTTTTCATGAAGCTATAAGCAGAGCCAAGAATAATAATATTAATATGCAACACATACAAAGGTAAAGAGTGAGAGCTGGATGAGCTTAAAAATTAAGGCTACAAAAATGCTGCACTGCTATAAGTGCAAACACTACTGTTATTTTTAGTAAAAAAGGTAAAAGAAATGTGGGCCATAGCTTTCTTTTAAACAATTTTTTGGTAATTGCAGAATTTTTAGAATGCATTCCTGGATGCAGCTGCATTACTTAGAGCATATAAATAAACTACATTGCCATAAAAAAAACCCAAAAAAACCAAAAAAGCAAACATGTAGAGGAATCCTGTAGTCTTGGATACTTTCAGTATATCAATAAGAATATTGAAATACAAACCTGGCTGCCAATTAACTGGCCATTACAACTTACACAGGTTGATTAAAATAAAAATCACTGAGAAATGCTGCTGTTGACCTGGCTGAAATCAGGAATTACAGCCATAAGAAGTTTACAGTCAGGCTTCCAGTGAGCAAAATAATTTTTAGGATGGATTGCTAGGGAGATATGAAAGCAGAACTCCAAAATTTGTGTTTAGATTCATCTTGCATGTCCGAGTTGGCTTTGGTTTCCAGGTAAGAGAACAGATAGTAGATTTCTTAGCTCAGCCATCTGTACAAGCAGGAGCAAATTGTGCTGGACTTACAGCATAGTAAGAAATGTATGTGCCACACACAAAAGCTTTTAATCCCATGATGCCCAGGATGGAGTTAGAAACTGGGAATTATTGTCTGAACACCTATGAAATTGCAGGGAAAATGTGCATTCTTTGTTGTGAGAACCTTCATACTTCATTTTTTCATGGAAAGGGTGCTCAGGCCTTGGCAGGGGCTGCCCAGGGAGGTTTGGAGTGCCCATCCCTGGAGGTGTCCCAGGAAGGGCTGGAGGTGGCACTGAGAGCTCTGGGCTGGGGACAAGGTGGGCATTGGGCAGAGCTTGGACTCGATGGGCTGGGAGGGCTTTTCCAGCCTTAAGGGTTCTGTACAAGTCTGTAGGGACTGGCTCAGAATCTGTGGGCTCACCTGCTTTACTGAAGAAGGCATTTATTGCCTTCTTTCAAGGAAGAAATAAAGAGTAGGTAAAAGTCTGAGCTTAATAAGAGCATCACACAGCTTAAATGTGGCCAGAAAGGAAGAATTATGTCAATTATCTGTGTTCTTCTCTGGCAATTCTTTGACAGCAGGTCTCAGAATCTCATTGTTCAGGCTCTCAGCCTCCAGGAGTGCTCTGACTCTGCAATGTAATTACGTATATTAAGCGTACAGTGTCCTGCTGCATCCATTAAACTGAGTCTTGCATCGTGTTTTTCCCCTACAAAGTCAAGATTTCTTTCTGGCACCGAAATCCTAAATAGGACAGAGATGTAGTGGTGTGGTCGTGTGTAGCAGCTGTGGAGGGAGTAACTCCCAAAGGCCGCTGTGCCAGAAGGAATCCAATAAATGGAGTGTTTTGCTTGGCTCCAGGCATTTCTGGGATGGGAAGGGAAGGGAAGGGAAGGGAAGGGAAGGGAAGGGAAGGGACATGTGTCCTTTTAACGTAAGAAGAGCAGAGCTCTCCTGTCCATGTGTCCTCTGGGGAGAGCCTTCCAGACAAATCACAAAAGCACGGGAGGTCAGAGCTATTTCCAGTTATTATAGTGTTAATTTAGAGCTATCAATAACTCAGAGAAATGCTTCCTGAATGGATCCATTTAAAGCACACATGGTCTGAAAAGATGAAATGCCATTATAGGAAATGCATGCAGCAATAACAAAACCTCTCAAATCATCTGTTAAACAAACAAGTATTTCGAGAAGACTTTTTGGGCACGTTTTGCAAAGAACAGCAAATAACCTTTGTGGTTCACACTGAACCATTATATTCTATTACCTGTCTTTCAGAAAAATGTGAAGTGCAGCTGAGCTGAAGCTACATTACAACAATCTCAGTGACCAAGAATTCAAATTTCAAAGGAGATACAAGCAAACAAAAATATCATCAAAAGATAGAAGTTGACAAATAAGAAAGTAGGCAAGTGATAATGTGTTCTCTGCTGAAGAACAGATTTCAGGTCACATAAAATGAAGGAAAGATGGAAGATTCTGGTGGCAAAATGATTCTTCTAATAGGACATGAAAGATCATTGAGAAGTGTTTAGATCAGGACAATTAATAATTGGTCCAAGAGAACGTTTTTCAAAAAACCCTTAATATTCAGGATCCCACCTGGGTACCCAAAACTCGTATAATTGCAAGTCAAACCATGAGGTTGCCATTTTGGCGTTCCCCTTCCTTCAAATGGAAAAGATTTGCTCCCTTCAGCAACACTGAAAGAATGAAAAATAGACAATATGGAAAAAAAAATCAGAAATTTATCCTCACAGCAGCATGAAATCCTTCAGATATTTGGTATGATATAGGGAAGGATGTTAATTATTCAACAGCTAAGGGGTAATCTCAGACTTGTGTTGGCTACAAGTTTGGCAGCAGATGCAGTTGTCATCCAGTTCTTTTGCTTAATCTTTATGAAAATAGAGTTGAAATGGAAATTGATGCAAAGAGCTGGATTAGGGGAAAGGTCAAGGTCTGCTTTCTGGCTGGTTTTTGTGATGGTGTGTCTCACTAATGACCTGGAAGAATGAAAAATAGTTTTGACCCTTCCTCCAAATTTCATGGGGAGGTCAATTAATTTTATGGGGTTTATTTCTAGTCTGTGGGGTCTCCTCAGAAGGAGAAGGTATTGTATGAATCTCTGTGTGAGGGTAATCAAAAATCAACCCTTAAGGGCTTACAAGTTATGCCTTTTCCTGACTTTACTCCTAATGTGGAAGATCCATATTTAGATCCCACAACTGCTCTCTCAAGACTTCATAGAGTCATGGAATGACAGAATGGTTTGACTTGGAAGGGACCTTAAAGCCCATCCAGTCCCACCCCCTGTCCCACATGGGCAGGGACACCTCCCACTGTCCCAGGCTGCTCCAAGCCCCAGTGTCCAACCTGGCCTTGGGCACTGCCAGGGATCCAGGGGCAGCCACAGCTTCTCTGGGCACCCTGTGCCAGGGCCTGCCCACCCTCCCAGGGAACAATTCCTGCCCAATATCCCATCCAGCCCTGCCCTCTGGCACTGGGAAGCCATTCCCCCTTGTCCTATCATCTTTGCAAGGAAATGTTCCTAAGTCTTTATTATACATCTATGAATCTTTGTGAAAAGTTATGATGTATTTTTGGCTTTTTATTAGAAAAATGTGGTCGTTATATGTTAATGGGTTATTCAGTGTCCAGTGAAGTCCCTGAAGTCAGGGAAGAGAGTAATGCATAGAAACGGCTTTAGTTTTTAGGTTTTTTTTTTACCTAAGTGAAAAAAATGTGATTAGTTGAGTCTGCTCTCTGTTATAATACAGGTGTTCTTTTCAAGGTGAAATTTCATTGCCACCAGAGGAGAAACTTATAAAATGTGGATATTTTTTTTTTGGTTTCTGCCCCATCCCTTGATATGTTGGATTGTTGGTTTGTTTGGCTTTTCTATACAGCATCATGTGTGTATGAACAAGACCATCTTTGATACCCAAAAATGAGGCATTTTACAGCACAAAAAAAGTTTCTTGATCCAGACAAGTCTGTCCACCTATTTGAGTAGGCATTGGAATATTCCCTCACACTCTCAGTTTTCAGCACAAGGTGAACACAGTCTGTCACTCAAGGCCTTGTATTATTTGTCTCCAGCAGCATTAAAAAGAGATTTCCCATTAGACTCCAGGATGCTGCCTGACATATACAAATCTATTTTTTTTTTTTTTCATCTTAAACAAAAATCCTTTACATTTCATTATTGGAAGATTAGGACATTCAGGGTATTTTTTTTTTTTGTGGATTTCTCCTACCTTAAAACCAGCTCATATTCTGTTGGCACACCAATCAATTACATTGAAAAAAAATACAAAAGTTAAAATTATCAAGTTTATATAAAGACTGAAAAGATGAAAACTGAAAAATATAAATTCAAAACCATTTAAGCTCAGTGACATCAGTTGACTCTAAGTCATGTTTTTCATCCATAACTTATATAAAAACTGCGTCATGCATACATATAACATATATATATCTCCAGTGATCTTCATTACTCCTCTCACTTTTCCTGCTCCTAAATAAGAAGGATTTAGTTCTTTTATAAAAAAATTAGCAAATCTCTCCAGAAATAAGCAAGTTGTTAGTGTTTCATCATCTGTTTCAAAGTGAAATACTGTTATGAAAAAATAACCCTTTCAATTTAAGTGTTTCTTCATTTCTTCCTCCAAACAGCATTTTTCAGTGTTTTTGTGCAATGTTTTTGCATTAAATAGTTTATCTTGTGGTAAGTGATGCATTGCAGGCTGCCTCAAGGCAGAGATGGTTTCCCCCTCACCATTTTCTCTCTCCTTTTCTGTCCTCAAGTTCTGTTAAAAGTCAACCCAGCCACTCTCCGTTTTTAATGGTTTGGATATAGAACTGAAACTTCCATTATTTTCCCACCTGTAGCAATGCTCACTCTGGAAAGCAAAGTTAGAGCTGCAGAAAAATAGGTTCATTAAATGCTATTTGCACAATAATGCACCATGAAGAACTTATTATTTTATATTTAAATTACTGTAAATTAGAGAAGAAACAGGATTAAAATATTCAGAACAGCTGCCTGGGATGGTTTCAGCTCTGCACTGAGGATGACAAGAGGAGGTGTTTGAGCTGTTCTGTGGTGCTTTGGAGCTGGGAGGAAGCTCTGTGTGCTGCCAGCACCATCTTCAGGCAAGTCAGAGCATAACAGAGGAATTTCTCAAAACTAAAAGGCCAAAGCATAAATCAGCCTGAAAATCATTCATTTCACTTTGTTCAGGTGTCACACTTTGTTGCAGTCAAAAATGTTGTATTTTGCCCACTCTTGAATCTACAAATGCTTGCACAGCAGTAACAGATTTCTAAATACATGCACAGATGGGCAACCTTAATTTAAAAAAGAAGAAAAAAAGGGATTAATGTTCTTATTTCAAGTACAGACTCAATGCAGACAGAGTGAAGGGACAAAGGTGAACATTCCTCATCAGTGCTATGATATATTAATTTAAAATATCTTAAAATTTAACATTTACCTTGTTAAGCACTGAAATCCCTCACTGCAGGGTGTACAACAGTTAATCATTTATTTGGATTTCAAGGTGACTCTGAATTGTGGAGAAAAAATTCATCAAGGGCTGTGAAAATAAAACCACACCTGGCTGAGGAAACCCCCTCAGTGTAAATTGTTGAGAGAGAATTTTTCAGCTGTTTTTTTTTATTATTATTATCCTCTCTCCTAAACAGCCAGTTGGAACTGGGATAGTTGAGCAATTAAAATAAATGGGGCTTTGACCTGAGCCAGCGCCGTGTGGGAGTGTCGCTGGTAACCAGATTTTTGGAAAGCCTTTGCGTAAAATGGTGATTTATGCATTTTCAGAAGGAAAATTGGACAATACACTAATATTGGAAAACTATCCTACATAATTTTCCTGAGGACACACTAGGTTTAATTCTGTCAATTCAAATATCTCGGGTCAACTGCAGAATCAATTCTGTTTTCATGCTGCCTGTGAGGAAAGCCTTTTTCTACTTAAGTCTTTTTTTAATTTCTTAATCCTCTGTTGTGCTTTGTCTTAGCAACTTTCTCAAGTTTCAGTAAAACCAGTGTTTAAATTTTGCTTCAAGAAACAGTCTGACCTTGCCAATCACGTTTTTTGGTGTTGGATAGTGTTTGTATCTTCCAATTTCTACTTATGACTTGTCTTTGAAATGTTCAGGAGGAGGGTTACTTCAAATTTTTGTCCTCCACCTCTCAAATTCAATATTTACTAGCAATGTGCTGTGTGCTTTAGGATATTTAATACTCTGTATGGAATAGAGTAATTTTTAAATATATATTTTTTTAAGATTACCAGTAAGGAAGGTTGTACATAAAACATATTCCATCTTCTATGGCTAAGGCTTTATTCCAATTAAGAATTATGGCTATGATGGCTGTTGTTGCTGTATAAAACTGCACTGTCATTCCCAGGAGATTTAGGGAAGCTTTTCAACAGTTGGATCTTGAAGTTTTATTTTCTGTTTCAGAAAGAGAAAACTCATTTGAGCCTTTCAGGCTTGAGCGATTTTGAAATTAAGCTGCTATAGAGAGCTATCATAGCACTTCTTATCCGTGCTGGAATTGAGGTCTCATTTCTCAGTTGCTGGTGTGTGGATTAATATGGCAGAGAGAAACTGTAGCGTCAATATGGAACTCCCTTCGTAAAAGCAGTTGCCAGCCCTTCCCACTGTCCACTTGCAGAGCTGTTTCCTGAAAATCTGATTCATTTCTCCTGCACACCTGAGAACTCCTGGGCTCTGAAGCAACTCCATGCAAGCAGACTTGGAGCTTTGGAAAAGTTTGAAGGAGCCAGACCTCTGCTAAGGGGATATTCTGCTTCTGTTGGCTCCCTGAGCTTTGTGTTTGAGCTCTGGTGAGGAAGAGGAGGAAGTGTGCTGTTGGTGTGATTCTTTCACCGTCAGTGGTTTTGGCAGCCTGCTAACCTGCTCTTCCCTGCCAGCGTTGCCTCTCTTGCAGCAAGGATTGCACGCAGATTTGCCAGATCTCACCAGGATGCTGTGGGTAGTCCTCAGTTTAGGCCTGTGCCTAAACAATGCAAATTGCAGAGGGCAACTAGCAAGGAAGCCATCAGCTACTGCCACATCTTTGACTGGCTTAGAGGAGGATGAGGATGGAGAAGGGTCTGGAGGGGAAGCTGAATGAGGAATGGCTGAGGGCACTTGATCTGTTCAGCTGGAGAAGGGGAGACTGAGGGGAGAGCTCAGCAGGGGCTGCAGCTTCCTTGTGAGGGGAAGAGGAGGAGCAGGCACTGATCTCTGCTTTGGGCCAGGGGCAGCACCCAGGGAACAGCTGGAACTGGGCCAGGGCAGAGTTAGGTTGGAGATCAGGGAAAGGTTCTGCTTCCCCCAGAGGGTGCTGGGCACTGCTCAGGTTCCCCAGGGAATGGGCACGGCCCCGAGGCTGCCGGAGCTCCAGGAGCGCTTGGACAGCGCTGCCAGGGATGCCCAGGCTGGGGTTGGTGGTGTGTCTGGGCAGGGACAGGAGTCAGACTCCATGATCCTGCTGAGCCCTTCCAGGTTATTCTTATACCCAACTCATTGTATTCTGTGAGTCTGTAAAATGCTGCAGGAAGATATTGAAAACAAGGCCTGTGTAGTTTCACTGGATCTAGGTGGGACTTTGAGTTTTTCATCCATACACACTGAACACAGTAAAATTCACTTCACACTCAGAATGAATCTGGCTAACCTGTGCCAACCATGTCCAGGACACCAGCTTCTGGTATCACGTGCTTGATTCTGCTCTGTGCTAGCAAGTGTGTCTTGTCCTCCTTTCTGGATAAGCACAGATGTGTGCTGAGCAGTTTGGAGCCAGACTCCCCAGGTATTTGTCTGGGCTCTGCTATGTGTGGATGGTGCCGTTCTCTGCTCTGCTGGAAGAGAGGGAAAGGCAGGAGCAGCTGTCAGAGGCACGAACTGGCAGCAGAACAGACATTTAAGGATCAGCCAGCACTGACCAACGCTGGGGCACCAGCTCAGCCTGTGATTTTGTTATTAAGTTGTTGCACCGAGATTAAATTATTTTGAGCATCAGGACATCTGAGACTGTGCCATGGGAATCCAGGGGCTGAGCTGGTGAGGAAATCTGATGTGAGTGTGGGAGGAGCAGCTGTGGAGGGGCCTTGGTCCCAGCTCAGGTGCTGCCAGCGGGGCCCTTGGAGTGGGTCCTGCATGGCTGGAATGAGAAGTTTCCTTAAGTCAGCCCATGGGTACGTGACAGCTTCTTGCCAAAATCTGGGTGTCTCATGCCTTTGTGAGAGCAAAACCCCCTGCCATTAGCAGAAAGATGCCCATCTGGTTTTTTTTTTTAGGACCACCAGTTTCAAGCTCTTTAGATATTTATCTGTAGCTAAAAGTGACAGAAAGTAATAGAGAAATATGGCACAATTTGCCACTGCATGGAGAAGGGATCAATGAATTTAAGATTTACGATGAGTACATTGGAAAAAAATGAAGCACACAGTAATGTCCAGCACTATTTTTTTGGAGCAAGGGGGAGCAAGGGAAAAAAGCTACTGTAATACTTGTATATAATGAATTATTGAAAAATAAGCTAAGCAATTGTCTTCCTCAAAGTTAGCTGAGAAAGCCAAGGGGAGCAGATAGGAGAGTTTGAATGGAGAACAGTCTCCTTCCATCTTTCCACAGTGGTGTTTAAGATGGGAGAAATCTGACAACAATGGGTGTATATTTCCATCTGGCCAAAGGTAAAAGCTTTCACACTGACAACTCTTCACCTAAGGCGCCCAGAGGTGAATTGTAATGGCTGAAAATAAGGCCTTTGGAATAAAAATATGAAGCAAGATTGACACCCAAGTCTATGATTTTACTCACCATTGAAGGTGATTAGCTGTCTTAGAATGTTGAGAGTTTCCTGATTTTAGATGATGCCATAGCTAAACTAAAACAAAGATGCCCTGAAGCCAAAACTAATTTTTCCTTTTCTGTTTTGATTGCATTTCCTTCTTCCGTAGAGAGGAGACCTAATAGATTAAGCTGCAGGTTTATTTTAATACAGCTCATTAACTGGGAAAATATTAAGGATGACTATATCCTACTCATAGTCCAAATCCAGTTCCTCAGCCACACTGAGCAGTGCAACTACATGGAGTGCAGGGCAATTCTTCCTGAAAAGAGAAGCACTTAAATAAAGTAGAATTGCAGAGTTCTGTGATCTGAACCTGTGTGAGTATTAGAAAGAGTAAGAAAAGGCTGTCCTTTGCTTTGGGTCAGTAAAAATGGGTGCCAGTGCTGGCTGTACTTCTGAGCTTGTGGGAAATCTGGGGCTGACAGTCAGAATAGCTGCACAGAATTTATGTCAGAATTTATTTGCCAGCAACATTTCATATTGCCCTGGATCACTGAGACAGCAGAGGACACACCACGACTCTGAGGGGTGTTCTGGTTTAAACAGGGCTATAAACATGTCTTGTTACTATAGATTAACTAAAGGACTGTCTTTGGTCTAAAAAAGAACCTTAATTGGGGTGTGAAACCTTCTTAGATGGAAACTAGCACAAAGAATTAAGGTGTAGACATGCAAACCAGGAGTTTTTCTTTGTCAGTGCATATTTAAATTTACCAACAACACCCTAATTCTAGGGAATGTTTATTCCTTCGACAGGGTGTGTTTCTTCCCCATGGGGACAGGCTGGGACTTCGTTCCTGGTGTCCCTACCTGCCCCCTGTGTTACAGGGTCGTGTCTGGATCTCCGGGACTTAAGCCTTGTTCTGAGCAGGCAGAGACCATTGGCACCCCTGGAAAGAGTCAGGTGTCCAGTTCAGTTAACTATCAGGTCTGCTTTTAGCACAAACCCTGGTTTGAAGGATAGTAGTTGGAGTCTAAATTAGCAGATCTGATGCTGAATATCTTTTTGTGAGGGAGGTTTGTCTCACAGATGATATAAACTCTCTGCAAAGCTCTTTGAAGTCACTTGTGTTTTCTGTTGATGTTAAGAATCTTTGGTCCAAGCCTTTAGAGTCAAGCGCAATTTCACTCCTTTGTGTAAGGGCACAATAAATCTGTGTTAATGGGCAACTACAAGAACAGATTGTGTGATCTGGGTGGTTTGTCTATTAATATATTCTCCCATGACTTTACATGTTGTTTCATTAATCTAAATCTTCCTTAACACCACTTCTAATCTAGTCAGCAGGAGCTGCAATAATGTCTAAACACAGAGAAAAAGCAGTCAAGTATTTGATTGTTTTATTAAATGTCTATTGCAGTCCTTGGTCATGGCGGTATCTTAGTTAAAAGAAGTCCTAAGTCAAATAAATATTCTGTGGAAATATTATGAAAGCTCTGATAAATCTAGCAATGGAATGTTTGTTTAATCAAGGTATTGCTGAGATGCTTTTACTAAGCCTGATAAACGACACTGAAATCCAAGGTGGTAGCAGCTATAAATGATAGCGACCTAAATATTCAATCCTTTTATAAGAGATGTGTATACAGAAAATAAATAGAGTTGTTTCCTGTTTAAAGCCACTACCACTGTTATTTAATGCAAATGAATTATACAAAGTTCCCAAATGTGAAACTAAATTATTTTATGAATAAACATTTTTAATCATGAGAAAAAGCCTGTCTAGACTAAAATTCATTGTGATGAATATTGTGATGATGCAGAGAACAGAAGTGATGACTCTTGCTATAAATGCTCGCTAAATATGCACAGAATTATTTCCTGTTACATGTGTGAATGCCTTTGAAGAAATGCTGAAATTCAAAGTTTTAGTGTCATGTGCCAAAGCCCGGATTTTTTTCAGTCTTTTAAAATGCAAACTTGCACTAGAACTTTAATTCATGATGTGAAATTTTCAGGGTTTCAGACACAAACTCTCTCCTTTCTTTGCAGCCTGTACAATACAGCTGTGAGGTCATTATTACTCTTGCCCTGCTTCTCCTAATGGCCCTGAGCTGCTGCACTCCTGCAAAACAAACTTATGATGAGTAGAGGCTTGTCAGAAGAGCAAAGGAATATAATTTTGTTAAGTAGCTCAGGGTTCTGTAAATCACACAACTTGACCAGGCTGCCTTTGTAACAAGAGGTGAATATTCCTGTTTTTATCCACCAAGCTCATTCCTGTTTTTATCCACCAAGCTCCTTCCTGTTCTTGCATAAGACATGGAGCTGCTGCAGAGAGCCCAGAGGAGGCACCAGGAGGAGCAGAGGGATGGAGCAGCTCTGCTGGCAGGAAAGGCTGTGAGAGCTGGGATTGTTCAGCCTGGAGAGGAGAAGCTTTGGGGTGAGAGTTTGGTTTGCTCTCAGCAGTACTTGATAAGTGATTTCCTTGTCTTTATTTTGACCCACAAGTTTTCCCACTTCTAGTTCTTCTTATTTTCTCCCTCATCCCACTGTGGGGGTGGAGGACAGTGAGCAAGCTGCTGAAATACCTGAAGTTCCCTCTCTACTCCTTATTTTCTAGTACCAAAACTTTCTTAGCCTTTTTGCTCTTTTAACTAATTTATAAATTGAATTTAAATATTATAATATAAAATATTGTTTTATTATATCAGAATATTATATTATTCTGATAGAATATTTGAAAATTCATGGAAGAAAGTGTTATTTTGTTGTCAAAATATTCCTCATGCAGAGGGGAACTCGAGGCTCCTCTTATTTGTGTATTCTGTCGGCCCAGTGAGAAGGAGCATAGGAACTCCTCATTGCCGTAAAAGAATAAAGAGTGGAGCTCTGCCTCTCTTCTTAGTGGTTAATTCAGTCTGTGCTACAATTCTGTTTGTTCCACGGAATAAAAGAGGAGGAATTTTATTCACCTCCAGCCCAGAGGAGCCTCCAGCCTGTTTCAGGTCTGCGGGCAGTACTGCTATATACAATTGTTCAATAAAAAGTAGAACAAATCAGTGGAGCAGGAAGAGGCTGAAGCAACTGAAATTCCAGTTATTTTTGTTTTGCCTTCCAGTTTATCCCTTGCTGATGGCAATTGTGAGCATTGCAGGAGTGTGTAAACACCTGACAGGGGTGGGAAGGAAGATGGAGCCAAACCCTTCTCCAGTGGTATGGAGTGAAAGGAGAGGAGGTAATCTCAGCAGTTTGAAATGCAGGAAATTCCATTCAAACATAAGAGAAAACCTTTTAGTTGTGAGGATAGTCACACCTGGAACAGGTTGTCCAAAGGGATTTTGGGTTCTCCATCCTTGGAGATACCAAAACTCCTGACTTGGATGCAGCTGTGAGCAACCTGCTCTGTCTGACCCTGGTCTGGGCAGGAGGGTGGATTAGAAACTCTCCAGAGGGCCCTCCCAGCCCGATCCAGGGTGTGATCCCGTGGTGACCCCTCCAGCAGGGCCCTACCTGTGAATAGCAGCACAGAAATAAAAGAAGTAAATATAGTACCTGCAATTAATGCAGGGCAATGCCACTAATGTCCATAAAAAGCCATCTGAAACTGCCTGAAATGATGGCTTGTGACAATAAATTGCACTCCAATCACCCAGCTGCAGACAATTTCAGTAAAAACATTGCTGAGCTGATATGTGGGTTGATGGTGTTTCCAGTGGCCACGGTTTGCAAACCTCCCATTAATTTCTCAACTGAGGCTGTGTAGTCGTTCATCTTTAGCAAAGCTATTGCAAAGATTTATGGAAGCATAATATGAAAATAAGACTAATGGATTACCTGGAAAGGGCATTAAGGTTCCTGTTACTCACAGCACAAATCAGAGGTCAAATGGTCATCCACCTCAGCATGGCTCAGGCTCCCTCAAGCCCTCATGCAACTTCTCTTACCTGATTTCAGAAATGAGCCAAAGCACAAACTCCTGTTGCCTGAACATGAGAATATTATCAAAAATAACAGCTCATGGAAAGACTGGAACAGAGGAAGGCAAATATACTGAAGAGAATACCACATGTCCTCCTGTGGGATTGATCATCTGGAGGTAAATGCTTTTCCTGTACACAACAGAGTTTTGTCAAAAATACTTTTTGTTGTGAGACAGTGGAGCAGCACGAGTTTCTGTAAAACAGCTACTAAGATTGCTTTGCATTCCTGGGAAGCAACCAAAATAGAGAACGTAGCTGATAGGAGTACCAGAGTGGTAGAAATAGGATTAAGCCCTCTAAATCCCAATTAGGTGAATCACGAGAGATTCCCGAAGCAGACTTTATTCCAGGTCTGCCGTACATTAAATTATTGTAATTATGACGGCCTTGTGCTTTGTAGAATGACAAGAATGAAAATACTTTGAGTATTTCGTTTATAGAGAAGAAAAACTCCTCCAGTTTTATGTCTCTTTTGTTTTGATGGTTTTGAGGGGTTTTGCTTTGTGAGTGCACCAAGGGAAGACTGGATCCAGCATTACAGAAATCCAGCCACCTCTAAGGTGAAATGCAGCCACTGGAACAGCGAGTAGCAAAGCCACAAAATGATTGTTGATAGGGATTTTAAGAGTAACATTAAAAAACCAGAGGTGTGCAATAGCAGCTACCTCAATTGCAATGAGAGCCAAGCAATCACAGAAGGCAAGAAACTTAATGAGCAGGCTTCAGTTTTCAGATTTCCTGTGAGAAAAATGCCTTTATAAAGAATGTTTGAGCCATCCAGGGGAAGAAGTGGCAAGTTAACCTGGACTCTGTGGTGTAATTTTACCTGTGTACCACTACCTTTCCATGAAAAATGCTGTGTGTCCTTTGATGCCTGCAGAGAGCACTCCTCCCATCTCCAGGTCAGGAATCATCTCTCCTGACGGCAGCTTGTCAAGCAACTCTTCATGGTCCCTTTATTTAAACTGAGCTATTAGTTTGCTTTTTGGAAGAATAAGTATCTCAGTGAATAAATATTGGTTGCTTCTATTTCTGGAAATTCCCTTGGAGATCTCATCTTAATGTTCTGTGAGCTTCCAAGTCACTTTGTTCATTAGATATAAACACCCCCTACACACATTCAAGGCTGTCCTAACTTCAAGAGTTCTTTGTTCTAATAACAGGACCAGTATTTGACCAAATTGAACCTCGTTTATTATTCTTTTGACTGTCACATGCACATTTCCAAATGCTCTTGCCATTTCTGCAGCTGTGGATTATCCAAAAGGTCCTTTATTAAACAGACTTCAAAAGATTAAAAATGTAATTTTGCAAAGGACTATGGGGTTCATGCAAGTTGGTATGGATCTGTAATTTTACATGTTGAAAGCCTTCATTCTATATTTTTCAAGTATTATTCTAAATTTGGCCTGAAATTAAAATAATCTCCCCCCAGAAAAGGTTAAATTCCTTCATATTGAGTTATAGAATAACAGAATGGTTTAAGCTTAATGGAAGGGACCTTAAAGCCCACCCAGTGCCACCCCCTGCCATGGGCAGGGACACCTCCCACTGTCCCAGGCTGCTCCAAGCCCCAGTGTCCAACCTGGCCTTGGGCACTGCCAGGGATCCAGGGGCAGCCACAGCTTCTCTGGGCACCCTGTGCCAGGGCCTGCCCACCCTCCCAGGGAAAAACTTTTTCCTAATCTCTAATCTAAACCTACTTTCTGTCAGTTTGAAGCCACTCCCCCTTGTCCTGGCACTCCAGGCCCTTGGAAACAGATTTGCCAAATTTCTGTTCCTTTTATTGTAACTAAAAGCAGCAGAGTCCAAAAAAAAAAAGAGTCATCTAGATGGTCTTGATAATATTAAAGTGAGGTCTACCAATCAGAGAGACTTTTCTTATTAAAATTCTTAGACGTAGCAATTTCCGTAGCTCAATGTTCCTCCATGCTGTGCAGGTAAAAATTTTCAGCACCAGATGTATTAATTTTTATTTTTTTTTTTTATTTGGTACAAACTCTATTGTACTGATGTTTCTAGCAAGATTATTATTCTTCTGAAGAAATCATTTTCATTCTGGAAATATCACTTAGTGATGAATCCTATGCCATTGAAATAATCATGAGTCTTTTGAGAAAATAATTACAATATAATGATTTCTACAGAGAACAATTTAAATTTTGATCAGAGGTTATCGGGGTCAAACATGATGTATTGCCTATCAGCATTTTCCTGATAAATCCAATCAGTAGGGATTTCTTGTTCCATTTTCTAGTTTTCTTTATATTTTTGAAACATTTTCATTTAAGATTAGGAGAATTTCTGAAGTAGGAACTGCTTTTCCTTGTCAGACTGTGACTGATACTGATGTATGAGGGGTTTGTTTGCTTTTTAGGAAGGTATTCTATTTTCACCTGAATATTGATGAGGCTTTTACCAGTGGCTTTAGAAATATCCAATTTTTATTGCCAGTGATTGTTTTTCTTGCTTAAATATTTGCCTTTCTGAAATTCAGGCACCAGTGAAATTTCTACAAATGAAACAATTAATCTGTTCTTTGGTCAACAAATGCATAAGAGACACTCCAGGAAGTGTGAATTCAATGCGTGACATTGGTCTTTTACTCATTTCTACACTCAGATACTTCCATCGGTGTGAATCCGATTAAGGCTTTCATTCCTCGAAGTCAGGAGAGCTCAGGGCCATATGTTTAAAGCTAAGCAGTCTGTTTGCTCCTCATTGAAGCACAAATGTGCATATTTAACTATTTTCAGATGTTAATTTTTTTCCTACCGTATTTTTAGGGAAGGCAGATACACCATAAGCTTTCTTCTGTTTGCTAAAGGCAGAACAAAATTTTAGCCCAAGGATCATTTTTTAAGAATATGAAGGTCAAAGTACTCTGAGAACTTTTCTTTCTTTTTATGAAACCAATCAGAGCTGGGAAACCTTTTTGTGCAAGTTGTATATCACAGAATCCCAGAATTATTAAAGTTGGAAAAGCCCTCCCAGCCCATCGAGTCCAAGCTGTGCCCGATGCCCACCTTGTCCCCAGCCCAGAGCTCTCAGTGCCACCTCCAGCCCTTCCTGGGACACCTCCAGGGATGGGCACTCCAAACCTCCCTGGGCAGCCCCTGCCAAGGCCTGAGCACCCTTTCCATGGGGAAATTCCTGCTGATGTCCAACCTGAGCCTCCCCTGGCCCAGCCTGAGGCCGTTCCCTCTCCTTCTGTCCCTTTACGTCTCAATCAACAGGATAGTCTGGGTAGAAAATCAGTGTAGAACCCAACAGAATCTTGTTTCTTGTACCATTGGTATATAACGATATCCCAAAATGCTTATGATGTGCTAATAACTCCTGATTTATGTCAAATATGCAGCCTTGGTTCACTTTAATAGATATCTTTTTTCCTTATTAATTTCTTTTTGGTCTGGAAAGGTTCCACAAGAACAACAACCAAACAAGCATATGGAGAAGAAATACAAAGTGACTTCTTGCTTTTAGACTGAAATTCCGAACCAGCACCTGCCTTGTGAAGAGATGATGTATGTAAATAAATGTGAACACAGTAACCAGGTGTTTAAAAGTTCATATTAATTGTTTAAAAAAAAAAAAAAAAAAGGAA
>VZTE01000461.1:1309977-1332381 GCA_013397775.1 Eulacestoma nigropectus
AGAGAAAATAATAACAAGTTCATGCCAAATTAGTGGACATTCTTCAGTTATTTTAATGGAAAAAATGCCAAGGGAGTTGCAATCTTTGAAGCCCCTTCCAAGCCAAACCATTCTGTGTTTCTATGAAATGTCCTGGTTTGGTTCTGGACATCAAAATGGTTTCTGCCCTTTGGCTACTCACAAGTCTTAATTATCTGGTAACTGATTTATATTTTGTGTCCATGGATTCATTAAAGCAACTTCTCACATTCAGACCTGGGCAGACGGTTCAGATGTATATTTTATAGTTTAGCAGATCTCTCTTGCCTGAAATTACCTTTTTAACTTTATCATATGCTAACCCTAATGACTCTGCTTTGATCATACAAATTTCTGTGTGGCTGAATTTCTCTTGGCATGCAATCTGTATTCTTGAAGAGATGGAAAATTCTCTCTTTCCCTCAATAGTTTGCTCCTGTTATTCTATCACAATCACTGTTAAAGCCAATTGTTTTTAACAGCTTTTATTTGCCAGCCTTCACTTTCCACGTAGTGCCGTTCTTTGCTTAGTTGTAGAGCCCTTTTGTAACTGATATTTTCTCCTCCTAAATGTGCTTATACAACGACAATTTTTAATTGCTTTCAATCTTCGTTTTGCAAAGCTGAATAGATTGAACTCTCTCAGTCTTTCACTACAAGGATTTTTCTGCAATGCTTGTATAACATCATGTCTCTGAGCCTGCTCCATTCTCCAAGCATGATTTTAAACACCTAAACACCCAATCCACGAGGAATATTCCTTAGCAGAGGAGTAAAAATATTTGTTTCCTTTAGGTTTGAACCGTGAATTGCTCAATCAGTGTGACATTAACATTAAGATTAGGCAGGTCTATCTTTCCCAGGGTGTTCCCTTTCTGTTTGTATGTTTTGTATTTCCTGCCCGTGGATGCTCAGCTCTATTGAAATACAGCTTGTATGAATTGGGCTCTTTTGTCAGACATCAGGATTAACCTGTAAAAAAAAGACCTGTTGTAGTTGTTTACCACTTTGCTGCTTTTTGTCTACCCTGCTGGTTCTGTCAGTGGTGGTTCAGATGTTTCCAGATGGTAGTAACTAGAATAAAGTCATCAGAAATAAAGCCAACCCACCTCTTCACCTCTTTTCTCAGCACAGAGACTGGAGGAAACAATGCCTGCACAAACATAAGGCTTTAGGAGATTTTTATGGAAGAAGCACTGTTCCTCTTCCTTCTAGATCTGGAGGATGAAAAACCTGGTAAAAATCTAGTCAGGACTTGCCTTCTCAGGCAGGTTCTCAAAACCCAGCAAAAACCAGGAAGAAGCAACAACCTGATTTCAAGATCTTTTGCCAAACACAGGCAGAGAATTTTATCTCCAGTTTTATCTACTAAACCACTGTTTTCTCATTTGAATTCTTCATCAGATCAGCTTTCTCAAGGCATTCCTATCAATCTTTCCAAGTGAAAGACACATCTGGATTTCCCATTGTACTCTTCTCTGTAATGTTGCATTTTTCTCCTACTGAATAAACTTCTATGCACAATCTCTTAATTTTGCCTTGGGCAATTCATTCTCTGATATGCAAATATTGTAAATAATGCAAAACTTGGGACTTGTGGATTGTGTGTGGGGTTTTTTTGGTTTTTTTTGTTTTTTTTTTTTTCTTGTTTCATTCAAAGATAACACTCAGCAGCTTTTATTTTGAAAACCCTTTGTTGAATAAACCTTTGTGGGACACTCCTGTCCATAGGGTACAAAATTTCCAGGTAAGTTATGCATCAAGAAGTGCAGCAAGTGCTGAAATCTGAGGAAATCTGTGGTTAGGTGGTGCTCTGTTGATGTTTTAGCCTCCTCCACTCTGTGTCCCTAAAGAATCATTAGTTATTGGTCTGGTGACTGCACAACTTTCCCATGCTCTGCTGGCCAGGCAAGGGTTTTGGGGACAGACAAAGGTGAAATAGCAAAGCTGCCATGACTGTAGAGAGAGCCCTTTGTAGCTACAGGAGAGAAGAAAAAAATCAGCATCACAGCTAATGAACTCTTTGCTGAACAATTAGGCCTTCAGAATTGGGAATAGGTTTTGTTTCTTTACACAGTGAATCAAAATAATATCCTGTATTTAGGAGGAGACACTGAGGTTAGTCATTTGAGCACACAGTGTTGTTGCTCTATTTTGTCTTGCAAAGAAAGTTTTTAATGTATTTAAAATTTTAAAATAAATCTCACTAATATGTGAACGCGTGTTCTGAGTTGCTCCAGGTCGTTCTGAGCAGTGCTGCCTCAGAACTTTTTCCAGAGCACAGGAGGAAATCCACTGCAGGGCCAGAGAGCAAGGAACCCATAAATCTGATTATTCACTTTATCTAAGTAGGAAGATGAGATACAAATTTAATCTGAAACTCTTGTGTTGTGACACATCTTTGTGTGGCAGATTGAACAAAACCAATCCAAATCAACATCTCAGCCTTTAATTCTTCCTCCTGTCTATTTAAGTATGTTTGTAGCCAATTAGTTGTGGCTACCTTCCCTGTGCTGTTCCAGAAGTACCACGTTCTCCTTGCTCACGTGAAAATGTTCTTGACCACTGCTCCAGTTCATGGGGTCAGGTTAAAATCTTGTAACATTCAAACACTGGCTTTGCTCTAAGGATAAATGAAGAACACACCAGTGATTTGGTTTGATTTTTTACCCATTAGCAGCCGGATTTCAGCCACTGAGTCAGCTGAGGTTGTTACCAGGGTGGGTTATAGGGGTGTGGCATGTAGCAGTAATCTGAAGCAGGATCCAGGGAATGCCGTTTGGTCTTCCATAGGCTTTCAGCAGGAATTTTAACCTTACAGTCAACCCCCAATGATACAGACTCTGTAATGAGTTAATTTCTTTATTCAGTATCTTTATTTCAATTTCCTTAGCATAAAAATGTATGGTATGCCCTAAACCAAACTCTAATGAAATAGTTACAAACATATTGGATTATATATTCAAATTATGTTAAAGTCTACATACACTGTTACCTTAGAATTGAAAGAACTGTTACCTAAACAACATTTCATTTTTTGAAGTAAATGATAATTAGGAGATTTAACTGGACTGATTCACTGTTGAAAAGAAAATTAATATGAAGCCAAGATTCACTTTGAGATGAATAATTAGAATTGACAGCTGTGATTTTTTTTTTTACCAGTGTAAGTTACATTTTTTGGATGAGGCTGAAATTGCTTATAGCGGGTGGTTATGAAACAGTTGGCACTTTGTGTAGCTTTGCTATGAGTGAGCTCTATTCCTTGGAATATCTCCAGGAACAAGGTACCAGCAAAAGTAACTTGTCTCTAATTCCCATATTCTATCACATCAAATACTAATGTCTAGTAGGACTGCACAGACAGCTTCTAAATGTAGTGTTGGCTACACTGAGTTACAAGGAGCGGGTACAGAGCTCTCCAGAAACTTGAAGCTCGAAGGATTTCAGGATATTCCTCTCTTCATGGCCACTGGAGCTTAATTGCCAACACAAAAGCTGATGCTCCTTTGCTGAGATCCTTTTAAGCACGTGAATGAGATCCATGAGGATTGGGACAGACCACAGGGGTCTGGGACAGCCTCAGTGCAGAGGATCACGGGTTGGATGTGTTACAGAAACCTGTGCTGCACACCTAGAGAGCCTTTTCTACATCTACAGCAGCTGCACGTGGAATTCCCAAGGCCTTTTCAGTTTTACGTGGTCACTGAAGTCTTCCCCATCACGGAATCCCAGAACCATAAAGTTGGAAAAGCCCTCCCAGCCCACCGAGTCCAAGCTGTGCCCGATGCCCACCTTGTCCCCAGCCCAGAGCTCTCAGTGCCACCTCCAGCCCTTCCTGGGACACCTCCAGGGATGGGCACCCCAACCTCCCTGGGCAGCCCCTGCCAAGGCCTGAGCACCCTTTCTGTTTTTTCTACAAAAAGGAACTTTTTGTATTGAAGACATTCTGTACCTCTGCTATCACTTGTCCTGTTCCTGTGCTTGGAAAATTTCCTTACCATGGTTTGATTCAAATAGTCCCCAATTAAAAAAAAACATCAAAGCTGCTGATTCTTTCTGTCTTCTTCTTCCATCCCACTTTTAATTTTCATCTTCTACATGATGTTCTTTCTTTTCCTCTCCATCACACACAACTCCTGTTTCTTAATACTCTCAGTCATTTTTGTTCCATATCTATTAATCAGCAAGAGGTAGGAAAGAATAAGTGGATCTATGTCTGTTTGGAGCTGCGTACCTCCAAGTTTTCACAGCATTCCTGGTAATTTATTTTCTGTTAGACCATTGCTCATTTGTCAAATTCAACTGAACTGCTGGATGGACAAATAGATCCTGCAATCACACAGAAAGAAGAATGTTGTCTCCTCCATTCCTGGTGACTGATTAGCAAACTGTTTTGACTTTTTCCTCTCTTCCTCTTTTCACTATAAAATCATGAAAGCAGGAAAGTGTGGATGCTTTGACAGGCTTCAAGAACGCCACTTTAACTAAGTTCTTCCTATTTTAATGATTTTTTTTTTTAATCTAATAATACAGAGATTACTGAGTAGTATCAATTAATTGCTCTAAAAATCGTCACCTTTAATGCATTGTTGTACACGTGCAATAGCACCATGATCCAGTCAGACCCTTAGATTTAAGCTAAATTCTAGCCCATGTCCAACGTGGGAAGAGGAAGGGTGATTCCCGGGAAGAAAGTTAAATTTCCAAACAAAAAATTCAATATTTGATGAGCTTTCTGACAAAGATTAAGTGTATTTTTAATACAGTGCTAATGATCATCGCCAAGCTGGGCCGTAATATATCAAAATGTAGCAGAATGGAAGTCCTGCAGGTTGGTATAATGAGAACTATTATTGTCACTTAGAAGATTGAACTGTTTCATTTAAGCAGTTCTGAATGCCAAAATGCTGAAAGTAAAATATCAGGAGTTGTTAACTGTAACGATTTTTAAATCAGGATCATTAAACAGAAGGATTACGGCAGGAGCTGGTGATGAAAGCTGTGGCAATAATGCATCCATTTAGCAGGCATTCAAGTTGCAGCAAAGAACATGAGTGTTAAAGTTAACAGTTCATGATTTAGAAAATTTTACTTCAGTCTTGAACATTTTCCACTGTTTTTGTGTTTGATTCAAGTAGTCTTTATTGGCAAGGTGTGCTTACTATACCATGATGGGGTGGGAACTACTGTGCAGAGGGCAGGAAATTATTTATTCTCACAGGTCCAACTTTTTTCTGCAACAAATTGAAAATAAATTTAAAAACAAAAAAAAAATACAAACCACATCCCCAAAACCTCTATTGTTGTATTGCTCTGACTTTGTTATAAGTTTATGGAGCTGTCAAAAGAAGACACTGTCCATAAAGTTTAGAGTTTTGTGGCCATTTGCTCCTGTTTTCTGAGTTTTGTATCTACTTCCCAAGGCTTGATGTGTTAGACTAATGGCTACAAAATTGCTTTTCTAATCAAAGGAAAGCTCAATTTCTTGATAAAGAACTTCTACTTTTGGATGTCTTGCTTGCTATACAGCTCCATGCCACAGATCATGTAATTCCAAATCACTCTGTGGGAGGAAAATATTAAAGGGAAGATGCAGCCAGCATAATCAAGGTCATGAAAGGATGAGTTTAAAAGGATTCATTCCAGAAGGCTCTTGAGGTTGTGTTGAGCTTCCTTAATGAAATAATTTCTCCATCCTTTCTCCTGTCCCATCCCTCTGCCTCTCTTTTTAATTTTTTTAAATTTTTTTTTTTTTAAGAAAATACAGTAAATATTCTAATGTACAATGCAAGCATTACCCTGTGTTCAGGACATTCAGGCCTCCTTGCATAGAAGGGCTTGGGATATTTGAAATAGTCATGAAAGTGTAGCAGAAGTATTCTATAAGCTGGAAGCTTCCATAGAGGAAGCAAGATGTGACCTTACAAGTCAGACTGAAAAAAAAAAAAAAAAAAAAAAAAAAAAAAAGGGAAAATAATCTGACAGTGGCACAATAAAATCTTGAACAGGTTATCAGGAAAGCCAAAAAAATAAAAATATAAAGAGGAAAAGGATTTGGAATGAGTTGTTTGGAAAATATGACAAATATTCTTAGGAGACTTAATAATGTGTCTTAATAATGTCTTAACAATTAAGAATCGTTTTTGGTGTGCTGTGGAAGCATCCAGGAGTTCCAGGACTCTGTTACCATGAGCAAAGAACAAAATGCTGACCCTAGAAAGAATTCCCATCCAGTTACATGGCCAGGAAATGGGGACACACTGGTTCAATAAAACGAGGGGGCCACTCCACCTTGCTGTTGGCACTACTAAAACTCCTACAAGGAAAATTTCCAATTAAACCACAGAGTCCAAGCATTGCCTGCAGTGCACAGATGTGAGTCTTGCAAGGCTGAACTAGAATGATGATTGGAGGTGAAAATGACTCTGCTGTCTTTAATGTTTTCTTTTGCATATTTACTCTTATCTTTGGAATAATTATCCATAACATATGTAAATCAAATGTTGTTGAATGTACATAGACTCCACAAGCAAACAAATTCATTTTCAAGTGAAGTCTCAACTTCCCTTCTTCTTATTCCAGTTGAGAACATTTATAGAGTTTTGAGCATATAAAGTCTGGAAAGTGAAGTACAGGCACAGTCTGTACCACAGAATGTCTCTTTTTGCATTAAAAGAATGAAGCCTTGTCAGTGCCATTTATGACTTTATTTAAGAATGTACAGCTGGTGCTTTTGAGGAGAATATGTAAATGATGGATTCTTTATAGGTTCAGTATTAAGCAAATACAGACTGCTCCGGCGTCATCCTATTTGATGCTGCTGAAAGGAACTAATCAAATACTCTATAAATATCTGCAGTGTCCTTTTCCCTTAGAGGAGCAAGTTACTTTCTGTGAAATTAATTTCCATATTGTGTGTGCTAAACAGAGTAAGTGACAGCTCTCCTTTCAAACACGTCGTGTCATTACCTAGCAAACAAGCTTTGCATCACTGTAATTTAATATGGGCATCAATTCATAAATAGAAGGGTCAGTGGCCTGATAAACCTATTCTGGATCGTGACAATGAAGTGTTCTGCTTCTTATGCTAAGGGTGGAGGAAGGTGAAAAGCTGCAAAGTAGCCAGTCTGATCACTGTGTCCATTCCTGTGAGAATCTGGATCTTTTTCCTTTGTATTATGTTATTCCTGGAATACCCACAGGCACAATCCAAGCTCTACTATGCCTTAAAATATAACCAACTGTCTTCAGCTCAACAGGCAAAAAAGGCAACTTCCTTTGTTGTCTGGTGTCCTACAGCTGTGTGTGTTAGAGAACACTGGATCTGATGCTGCCCAGAATGGGGGAAAAAGGGGTCCATTTTTAGCTGCTTTCTGTCCTGGATTCCTGCGGCTTTCAATTGGGTTTGATAACTGAAAAAAAGGCATGTGAGTATTTTAAGGCTTTCTTGACTGAGCAAGGAACGGTTCTGGATGGTTTTGCTCCTGGCCTGCCCTGTTGGAAGGGTGGAATCTTTGCACAGTGCTGACTGAATCCTGACTAACGGGGCCTCCGGACGGAGCCTCCTGCCTGCGAGCAGCACTTACCAAAGAGAGCAGGTGTGGAAAACACATCCTTGCACCGCTTTCCCGACCTAAAAACTCACTCACTTTGTGTTTCCAGCAGCCACTGGATTATTTTATGCTGGACTGTGGACATAAAGATACAAATTCATTCTTTCACACTCGGTTTGCCAGTGGTATTATTTTAACTTTTCACTCCCAAGTTGAACCAGCCTGAATTGACAGCAAAATATAATTTATTCCCATATTGTGCATACTGTAAGTGTTTGGATAGATGACTCATTTTTAAAATCTGAAGAGAGAGTTCGTTCTGTCCTAATTTAAACCTACTCATTTTGCAAGCTCTCTTTTACACCCTTGTTCTTTATAAGAAAATATCCTATTGTAGAACAAAACCTTTTAAATTATCTGAAAGATTAGGCTTCAAAAACTGTAAGTTGACAACCAATCTATGGATAAAATTCTCCAAATATTTAATATGGCTGTGCAGCGTCTTATTGTTTATATTTTTGACAGGTAGTTTGGCCTTTCTAATGATTTTCATTACATTTCACACCCTACCTTTGAAAGGCACTTTATTGTCACCAAGGTGTAGTTTATGTGCCTGCTCAACTAAAACATGTTTGTAGTTTAATTCTAGCAGTGATGAATTGCTGGAGTGAATTCATGCAAACAGGGAAATAGAAATTAAATTCATCACACTATGAAAACCATTCCTCCTCATGTAAATTAGTAGCTTTACTGCTAAAATCAATTTGTTTTGGAAAATTATGCAAAAATTCTCAAAGGACTGAGGTAGATGATTTATTATACTCTTACTGTTTCATAATATTAGAAAATGAAATTTATTCACACAATATTAGATGGCGTAAGCTGAGAGCTTTAGTGACAATTTCTGTTTATTGCAATTAATCTAGGTTGTCTGTGGTGACAGAATTCCCACAATGTGTAGGACATAATCTTTATGAGAGATGCTTTTTATTAAACCGTATGCAAGTGTTCTTCATTTGAACAGATCAATTACTTCTCTATTGCAAGGCCTTTCAATTGTTCTAATAATCTCTAATGAAATTCAGTGTTTATATGAAAACCGTTTGTATTCTGAATTCTTGAAATATCAGAACTTCACAATGCCCTCAGAAAATAAACAGCTCCTCAGACCTTTTAAGCAACATAAGTGGGAGCTATTGAAAATTACTTTAGACATTTTGCTCAGGGTTCTAAAACTCAGTTTGTAGTTCATTCATGCCAAGAGTCCTGCAGCTGAAATCATCGGTGTTCCTGTTAAATGCACTTGGCTATCACTTGATGGGATCTAATTCCCTAACGAAATACAAAAATACTGTGCTAGAGATACTGGGGGTGAGGAGACGGAGTGGAAAATAGGATTCAATCAAGTAATTAAAGTCTGGGCAATAAATCAGACAGCCAGAGAAATACATTAAAGATAATAAATATGCATTTATATTTGTTACATCTTAATTACGGAGCGCTGGGCTGGACAATATAAATTGCACATATGTTTGCATAAGCTTTTTTTCTGTTGCCCTCCCATTAACCAGCTGTAGTAAGTCCAGCAGGGCTGTCCTCTGTGAGGGGCCTCTGCCCATCTCCCTGCACAGGTTTAACTGGACAATGGGGCCCCAGGAAGAAAAGCCATCGCCCCAAAGGGAGGGAAACCAACAGCACGGAGCTCAGCTCAACCAGAGAGCAATTAAAAATATATAACAAAAAGGCATCAAAATGTTGCTTGCCATATTTCAAAGATCTACTGCAAAGAGAGATCCAAGAATTCCAGACTGATTTGGGTTGGAAGGGACCTTAAAGCCCATCTCATCCCACCCCTGCCATGGGCAGGGACACCTCCCATTGTCCCAGGCTGCTCCAAGCCCTGTCCAGCCTGCCCTTGGACACTGCCAGAGATGCATCTTTTGTTCCTTTCTCCTAGTAAATCATAATCCTAATGAATTGCAATAAGTTTTAGCAGAGGGAGATGCAAAACAACTTTTAAAGTTTCTACCACCACCCCCTTTAATAATTTCTCTTCAGAAGATAATTTTTGACATGAATAAAATACATTACACAAATTATTGTGAACTTGAATGCTCATGTCAGTTTTAAGCACCAGACAGCTTGCCTGTGTTACCTCAGAAGTCTCTAAATATCTTTATGTGAAGAATACTAAATTAGCATTTTCAGACAAAATTTAAATATTTGTTTTAACCATTAGTATCAGTCTTTTAAAAAAAATCTTCTACCCCAGAACTGTCTTACATTCACTAACTCGTGTCTAGATGTGTTACACTGAGTCAGGGAGATGTAGCAGCAGGTCTGAAGGGCCAGTGAAGCTTTGTGAATGTTAATTATGATGTCAGTGGGCTGACAAGAATGATGTTATGTGGTGCCAGGTGACAAAATGTGGTGACCCTGGAGATGGCCACATGAATTGAAGCTGTCAGGTTCCAGTGTGGTTCACATGTGTGTTCCTAAACCTTAAGCTCTGGGAGCTTCATTATGTGAAACTCAGAACTCTCAGTGTCCATTTTCATATCTGTTGTTCCTCTCCAGGGGCCCTCTCCATCAGGAATCTTTCAAATCCATGGATGCAAGGTTTAAAACCAGACTGGGACAGAGGTACAGAGTATTCCAAGCAGCATGGACCTTTATATAAACTTTTTTATAGAAGTGATGCTGTCAGGTACCACATGGTTTGCTCACCTTCTTTACATCTCCATCTGTCCAAGTGCAGAAGCACTTTTGAGAGGCTCCTTCCACTCAGCAAAATTCTGAGTACTCTAATTCCGACAGCAGTGCTGAGGTACTCCACAATGTTGATTTAAAAGGATTTTCTCTCAGTCCTCCTTTCCCTGAATAGTGTTCTGCAAGCTCACAGAGTTTGTGTAAATAGGCACTGGCTAATCATGTACTCACAATGGGAAATTTAGAAATTACTGTGTAGGGAAAATCATATGGAAAAAACTACTTTTGTACTTTATTTTAATGATAGAGTCTTTTCCTATAATCAGAAAATGGCTGACAAAATATGTAATATGATGCCTGACAAGGGGTTGTCTTTTGTATTTTATGTCTTTTCTATTTTATGTCTTGCCTATGTTATGTCTTGTCTATGTTATATCTTGTCTATGTTATATCTTGTCTTTATGTCTTTTGTACTTTACTTCTTGAGTTTTTCCTAAAGTCAGGTTTTTGTTCTTTGAATCTTTTTATTCGCATATTTCTGCCCAGGTCATGATTTTAACATTTATAAAAGCTGCTATATTTTAATATCCCTTTTCATTTTGTACCAGTGGGGTCCACCTTGACAAAGCATGTGTTCTATGATTCAAAATTCTGCTGTGGTGCGAAACTCAGAGGCTTCTGTGTCATAGTTATAATCATGGAAATTATATTGTGTATAAGAAACTCAAAACCTTGGGAAAACTGACTGAAGGAATATTTTTCAATGGAATATAGTTTTTCTTTTTTACCAGTTATGAAATCTGGGACTTGCTTTCTAAACAAGCGGAAAAGTTAAACTGAACCCAGCTACAAACTGTCCTCAAAAATCCTTAAACTTTGCTTACATTGAAGTGATACCCAAAACGCTTTTTAAGGAGGAGAAAAGAGTTCAAGAAATACGGAGGTACGAGATAAAAAACTGTCCAAGGGTCAAAGCAGGGGGGTAAAATTCCGTGTGTCAAACATAACAAAGTGGCCAAGAAGACTGGATTCATCACCACCAGGCATTTGGGTTTCTGAGCTGGAAGCAACTTGCCCAGCAGTTGGAATAAGGCAGGCAGGGAGCATTGGAGGCTGCTTGTAGCTAGAAAAGACTTTCTAAAGATACTAAAAGGTAACTGCAATGCTTCCATTGTAGTTCTTGTCCCAGTGGGTGAAAAGCTCTGCTCTGATGCATGTTTTGCCATTAGTTAAACTCTTTTGTTTAGTTCTAGACTTGTGAGGGTAAATCTGAAAGCAAAGCCTTTGACACTTTAGGCACACAAATCTTTTTAAACTTGGGAATTCCATCATTATGTCACATATTTCCTTGCCTTTGGAACTCTTGTTTTCAAAGTTCTCATGTGTAGAATGTGAGAACAAAAATAATAAGTCCACAATATTGCTGGAAAGCTTTTTTATATATAATATAGCTCCTCCCACTGAGCACCAGGGTCTCTGTGTTTTGCACAATCTGTTATGCATTTATATTTAAAACTTTTATCTTCCAGGCTTTGTGACTTTGAAGAGTCTCGTGATTCACATAAGCCTTGTGCCTTAAACAATGGCTCATTCTTCTTCAGCACAATGCAATCCTCTAACAAAAAGGGAACTATACAAAGGTAATTAAAGCCACTTTTATGGCACAGCTGATAATTTTTGAAGTTCAGATACTACCACTGTTCAATATCTTACTTGGAAAAAGTAACCCACAATTTACCAACACAAGTTTAATTTCCTGTAATTGGTTAATAGAAATTAATAAATTCAATTCTTTTGACATAAAGAACTTTGTAAATTTCAGGTAATGGATTGCCATGGCAATGTGAGATATCAGGAAACATTCCTCACCAAAGCAGGAGGGAAGGGATGCCAAATGAGCAGCACCACGCTGCGGGTCATCCACAAGATGGCAATAGCAGAATGAGTTCGTGGAAGTTCAGGCCTTTGTGAAACTGTGCTCTTTGCATCTGATGCTTATTTGGAAATTTGACTGAGATCAGAGCAAAGCTGGGACAGAAGTTTGTTGCTTTGCCGTCCTCTTGGTCACGGAAATATAATACGATTATAAAATATAAAGCGTAAATTTGCATTCAAACCTCTCTGACCTTATTTAAAAGATTTAATTTTTTCAGCTGGTCATTGATCCGGTAGAATTTCTGCTACACAAAATGCTGTGAATAACATTTCTCTTCTTTCCCTCTATCCAAGCTCTATAGTCCATGAAGGGTCCAAGGTGAAATATTCTGAACATTCATATTTCTCCCAGGTCTGTATGAATGTTTGCTTGAAGTTAAGCGCTTGAATAAAAGTCCTAATTTTCAGTGATGCTAAACATGTCCCAGTATGGCAAACTCAGGCAAATAGGTGGTTCTCCAAAGAATTTGGACTGTGTATTTAATACCTCTCACCTTTAAAAATATATTTCTGAGAGTTTTTCCTGTATGCTGCTACATTTTGAAGCATTTTGATTGCCTCAAAAGCAAAACAAATTTTTTAAAAATCACATAAACACATTAAAAAAAAAGCAAAGGAGGAAATATCTTTAGATTTTTTTTTTTTAAGAAATGCTCTCAAATCAAAATTCTTTATCAAATTTAGTAACTAAGGGAAAGAGTAGAGCTGGTCGTCCTTTTCTTCTGGTGCCTGAAGCAGCTGACAGGAAAAAGGGAGAGAGACTATTGACAAGGGATGGAGGGCCAGGACAAGAGGGAATGGATTCACACTGCCAGAGAGTAGGTTTGGATTAAGTTTTAGGAAGGAATTACTCCCTGGGAGGGTGGGCAGGCCCTGGCACAGGGTGCCCAGAGAAGCTGTGGCTGCCCCTGGATCCCTGGCAGTGCCCAAGGCCAGGTTGGACACTGGGGTTTGGAGCAGCCTGGGACAGTGGGAGGTGTCCCTGCCCATGGCAGGGGTAGAACTGGATGAGCTTTAAGGTCTCTTCCAACCCAAATCATTCCATGATTTTATGATTCATGATTTTGGACATGGACAGTGCTGGTAGATTGATGTTCCTGAGGTTCGGATGCCCATCACGCCCAATAAGGAGCTCAATTCACTTGTCCAAACACAGAATTTCAGCATCTGAACCCTCATCAGTTTCTGTTCTGCCACCCTTTAGCAAAATTAGATGGAGAAAAGAAATGAAAACGCTTGAAAACAACAGCTCCCATAGCCAACAAACTCCTTGTGCTGTTAACGAGTTGCATCATCCCTGCAGGTTGCCTTTCTCCACTGTCCATACAGGAAGCCTCTGATGACCAGGTAAACTGGGCAGATGCTTTAGCCAAGGAATCTCCATGAGCTGTAATATTTCATTGCACAAGACTGCAATCCTGTGCTCGAGTGCTTTCCTGCAATACAGTTTGGCTCTGGAGGCATTTTTGCTTCTTTTTTGGACATGTGCAATGTATTTCACTTATTTGTAAATGTCCAACGAAGCCTTAATCTGCTTCACTCTATGTTGATACGGTAAAGGCAGATAAAGTCTATAGCTCTTAAAACTCATTGCTGATGTTCCGTAAAGTTGGCTTTTCTTTATACAAGGGAGGTGAAGATGAAGGTTAATATTGCTGTAGTGAATTTATTATGAATTTGCATAAAGATAAAGCAGGCACCTCATTGATGTGGAAACAGAAGTTACAGACAAAGTTAATATTCTATCTGAACACTTATTTCAGTGACTTTTATAAACAAAAATTGTTGTTTTTATTTCCACCTTTTTTTGAGGAAGCAAACGTATGATATGGACAGTTATGTATGTGGATGGTTATGCAGCTGACTAAAACTAAGGGTTCATTCTTTCACTCTTGTTCTTGACTTGTTCACTAATCATCTAAAGGTGAGTGCTCAAATGAATTTCCAGCAATATATCCGAAAATTCCTTCCTCTATGCACCCACATTGGGTGAAAGTATTCATTAAGTTACAATGTCAGCCTTGACAAATTATCTATTGCATATGTTTTGGTAAATCCAGCAATATTAAAGATACAGAAAAAGATGATGAAATCTTAAGAGTCATGGGTCTTATCTTCAATGAGAATTGCCAAAAGCTTATTAAACATGACAGGGGAATGCAGGCTCTACATAAATACTGTATTTTTTTTTTTAATACTCTGGCTCCAGAGCAGGACAAGGACATCCATGGACTATGCAGATGTTTGGAATCTCTAATCCCTTTTTGGACAACAGGAGGGCAAAAATGACCCATCGCTTTGCCTGAAAAAAAGTGGAAGGTGACAGTGATCAACCTGTTTTGTTTCTTTTCTTGTGACTGGGTGTCTGTAGCTCATAAACACTCGTGAATTGTTTTCACTTTCACTGACTTTCTTTTAAACGCAATCGAAGCAGAGTGAGCAAGGTTTAAAATCTGCTCTTATCAGCCAAATCACAATTCCTAGTTTTCCCTAATCAAGAGTTCAGTTCAAGTCTAGGGCATTCCCAGAGAATTAGACCTTTTGACTAGAGATGGTTGCTCAAGCAGACTCACGTTTGCATAGCAAGCCTTGCAGAATTGTACAATTTATGGCTCACATTTACCAGGGTTGTGCAAGAATTTCTCATTTTCTAAATTCAGGTTATCCTTCTCCTACCCCTTCAATTCATGTTACCTTCGCCTATAGGCTGTTGACAGGAATGACTTTGGAGTTTAGGTTTTTATTTAACCTCATGTCAGTTCTGCAACCTGGTCTAAAACTGGCTACTTAAACCCCTGTTCCCATTAAACCAGGTGTTTAGGTTTAGTTTTAGCAATCTAGAAGGTTGGTGAGACGAATCTTGGGTGTGACCCTGCTATCACATTCACTAGAAGAACAAATAATACACATCATAAAAGAGCTGAGTCTTTAAATTAGGAGGCAACTTTCAGGATTGCTAGTAAAACAGAGATTTTTAAAATTTATACATAAGTATCTACTAGCTCTGCTGTCTTCACTTGATGGAAAGCTTCAAAAATTATGTATCACTCAATGCAATGCACAACTTTTTCTCCTCTTGTATTTTTAACTTGGCAGAAAATATAGAAACAACAGACTCCCAGGTGAGTAAAGACAATTAAGTATTAATCAAATCTCCAGTATATTCTAATTTGACACTAATTACTTTGTTATAATTCATTAATAAATATTTAATTTGGCCTTGAGCATGAAGTGCTTGTTTGTTCCTGTAAAAACCAAGCATGAAATCTTTGTTTCTTAAAAATTGTTCCCTGGGAGGGTGGGCAGGCCCTGGCACAGGGTGCCCAGAGAAGCTGTGGCTGCCCCTGGATCCCTGGCAGTGCCCAAGGCCAGGTTGGACCCTGGGGCTTGGAGCAGCCTGGGACAGTGGGAGGTGTCCCTGCCCATGGCAGGGGTGGAATGGATGATTTTTAAGGTTCCTTCCAACCAAAGCATTCCATGATTCATTGATATGAGTCCAGATTTTGAAAGTATCTAAAGTACCATCATCTAAATAATTTGGAAGATTTGGGTATTTCTTGCCAGGAGAGTTGTTTTACCTGGTGCCATGTTGAACATCCACAGAGGTTCACACCCACTTTTAGTCAGCCTGGGGAGATTTCTGCTCTTTTGGTGCCCTCACAGCATTTTTTTTTTTTTTTTTTTTATCACACGGATGTAATGCGATTCCCACAGTGTCACCCACACCCACATTCAGATGGACCAGCAGCCATGGATAGGGATGATGAAGAATGTACAGGACAGATAAAAGCTGACAATAGTAATCTAGAAATGCAAGAAGCTCTGAATATGATTTCACCTCATAGATCTGTATCAGTTGCTGGCATTTCTGAGGAACATTCCTAACCTTTAAAATCAGGAGACTGGTTTGTACAAGGTCTTTCACTGGTGCACATTTCTCCTGGATATTCAGTGTCATCCTAAATGACCATCCAAGTATATCTGAATTTTCAAATGGTTATTTTTGTTCTGTATTTATAGTTACCTTTTAACTCCTATTGCCCTTGATATTAATAACAGATGTATGCAGGGATTAAAGACAGGTGTTCCTTTTTTCTCTCTCATCCCTCCTGCTGACATCTGAAAGCCTTGTTCACCTCCTCTCTGTCTAATGATTAGATATGAAAATCAGATAAGCTCACTAAGCTTTCGTACTTACCTGAAAGGAATAAAAGAAGTGAATTCAATAATGTGAGGCTTTAAACTTAATTCCTTTGGGAATTAATTTTTTCCCCTATTCTGTACTATGGAGGTGGGGTGGAGTTCCTGTAATTGCTGAAGCTGTAACTGGAACAGTTTGCTGATCTATTGCATTGAATGCAATCTCTGCTGGCTTTCATGAGTGGCAAATACAAGACAAATTTGGAAATTTTGACTTAACCAGGCAACCTGGGTTATGTATCTGTTCCTGAGCAGTGCTGTTACTTTAGTGGTAGAGTGGTCATATATGAAAATCTCCTTTTCCCAGAGTCCCAGCACATCCCTCCACACTCAACCTCCCATGCCCTGCTCTGTGTGTATGCAGGGTATGGGTTGTTTTTTTTTAAAAAAGGACCAAAGTGAAAAGATGAATGAGCCAAAAACCTCTTCATAGTCTATGTTCTATACCCTTGTATCACAGGAGCAGAAATTACTCTTTTACAGACATGCAGGCATTAAATTGAAACTTATTTGTCCCGTGCAAAGCAGTTTGATATTTGTGGATAATTGACATCCTATATCCAATATCAAATTCTGTTATTTTTCCTATTTCTTCTGTCCTAGCCAGAGGATCAATAGCAACAGTCAAATTTAAACAGCACAGCATCCACATACACTACTGTCGTTGATCAAAGCTTTGTATAAACAGGGCTGAAGGAGCCTCATTCCATTGTGCTGCCCTACAAGGTGGAAATAAATCACCTGTAGTATAATTATAACTTAGGTTGAAAGGGATCTCTGAAGGTCATTTGATCTGACACCCTGCTCAGAACAAGTTGAGCAGCACATTCTAATACTTCACAAAAGGTTTATACAGGAAAAAAAAAAAAAAAGGTTTAAAAATCTCTTATTGAGAGGGTTTGTGCAAAACTTGAGCATTCCTTTCCTGTAACTCATTATTTCACAACGAACAAATGGAAGAGTGGCTTTATAAATAAATCCTCAGTGAAAGGTGCTGCTTGTGTGGGGTCACTGCCACATCAGGGATGGTCTCCGCTGCTTCCAGTCCTCTGTGGGAAAGCAAACTTTGCATTTTGATATTGCTACACAATTTCAGTGGGAGGATTTTTAGGAGGGAGGGTCATATTTTTTGGACAGCAGTTGGAACAGATACACAGGGTGCACACAGTGATTAGGGGGTGATTTAATAGGTACTGGACTACACTGCTTATTTTGAGAGTTGGTTCATATTGCCAGGATGGTTTATCTGTAACAGAAATCAAAATTAATTGATTTTCAAACACTGCCAGTGCTGATATTTTCCACAGAATCCAGTGCAGAATTTTGTTCTGTATGTTAGATAGCATTTATGTGTCTCAAATATGATTCCTTTATTTTTCTAGAGCAAAACTTCACACTGAGTTACTCTGATGTCACTGGCTTCCCAGAGTAAGTCAGGATATCTTTTGCTTTGTAGTAAAAGGAGTAAGTCAGAGCTGCACAAAATTTGGAGAAAGCACAGCCCAGGCTCTTTCTGTAGTCTTGAAAAGTAGTTTCTGAAATTTTCAGGATTTTTTTTTTTACTGTGCCTGTGGAGCAAAGGGAGAGCACCAGCAGACATTGAAACAACTCTGAGAGAAGACTTCCCCCTACCTGCTGCCCACCTCTGCCCCTCTGGTATTTTTAGTCTTTCTTCCTCAATTTATTCCTCACAAATAGCACTGCCTTTTGGGCCATCCAGGCAGAATTTAAGCAATGAGTAGGTGCCTTTCAAGGGAAACACTGGTGACTCTGGAATCTGGAAGGGGAACAGATGCCCCTGCAGCTGGGTGGTGGGGGAGCTCAGGTAAATTGAGAGCTCCTTGTGGAAGAACCAGTGGATTTAGGCACCCACCGAGGTTCAGCGGGGCTAGGAGCAAGGCTAACTGGACCAGAGACTGTGATTTGGTCAATTCTATGAGCCTAAAATCCCCTTTAGGGAGGTGGTATCCTAACCTACATTTTTTTGTCTCCTGTGATTTCTTTGAGCATCACACCCACATAATCTGTTATGTTTTGGAAATGCACCAACTGCAGTCATTGTATTTAACACCTGTGGGTATTTGTGCCTGATTTGGCAGGGGAGGGCACAGAAAGGGAAGACAGATTGCTGCATCCATTCCAGGCAGATCAAAGTATGGATTACTGAATATGGAATCCATTTCCCCTGCTGATGCCCAGGCGACAAATTGTAATTCAGACGCCAGAGCTGAATAGGAGGGGAGCTCTGTGTTTCATATATTCCTCCTAACCAATTATGCATCTCTCAGCTAGAAGAGAAATATTCTTGTCCCAGCACAGACTTTGCTCCAAATATTACTTTATTATCTGATTGTCAGACAAACATACCAAGTAATAAATTGATTTTCACAGGAAACACAGTAGGTGAAACCAGTGTGTCAGCAGACAGTCTTTCGAAAGCCGTGTGACAAACAAAAGCACAAATTGAGCTTGTGCGGTACAATACAGTCCCTGTGACTTGCTGTGGGACCAGGCAAAGAGGGGCAGGAAATGCCAGCCGTTTTGAGAAACTGTTTATTTGGTTTAGGACACAGAAAGTTGGTTTAAAATAACTGAATATTAATAATAAGTATGGTTGAGAATTAACTCTCCTCACACAAAATAAATATGTATGGATTTGTCAAGGCTCATATTTGTACTTTTTCTTGATGTTGATAAAGAGAATAATTTTAAATGTTTTTTTTTTGTTAATGAGCCAGTTACATTCAGATGGGATCAGAGTCCTGCAGCATGTGGTGCTCAGCTGTGGAACTGCAGTGCTCTGCTGAGCCTCTCGTGCTTCTGACAAGGCAGTGAAGAATCAGCATCACTTGTCAGCCTGAAAGAGTCTGTTTTCTTTCCCGAGTTCTCCAAGGTTTTTCATAGAATCGTGGACTAATTTGGGCTGGAAGGGACCTTAAAGCTCATCTATTCCCACCCCTGCCATGGGCAGGGACACCTCCCACTGTCCCAGGCTGCTCCAAGCCCCAGTGTCCAACCTGGCCTTGGGCACTGCCAGGGATCCAGGGGCAGCCACAGCTTCTCTGGGCACCCTGTGCCAGGGCCTGCCCACCCTCCCAGGGAACAATTCCTTTCCAATATCCCATCCAGCCCTGCCCTCTGGCACTGGGAAGCCATTCCCTGGGTCCTGGCCCTCCATCCCTTGGCAATTGTCTCTCTCCATCTCTCCTGCAGCTCCTTCAGGCCCTGCAAGGCCACAGTGAGGTCACCCCAAAGCTTCTCCTCTCCAGGCTGAACAATCCCAGCTCTCGCAGCCTTTCCTGCCAGCAGAGCTGCTCCATCCCTCTGCTCATCCTGGTGCCTCCTCTGGGCTCTCTGCAGCAGCTCCAGGCCCTTCCTGTGCTGGGCCCAGGGCTGGGGCAGCTCTGCAGGTGGGGTCTCAGNAAAGCTTCTCCTCTCCAGGCTGAACAATCCCAGCTCTCGCAGCCTTTCCTGCCAGCAGAGCTGCTCCATCCCTCTGCTCATCCTGGTGCCTCCTCTGGGCTCTCTGCAGCAGCTCCAGGTCCTTCCTGTGCTGGGCCCAGGGCTGGGGCAGCTCTGCAGGTGGGGTCTCAGCTGAGGGGGCAGAGGGGCAGAATTCCCAATTCAATTAACATGAGGGGTATTTGCAAGCTCAAGAACCGTGTTTTGGGTTTACAATGCTGAAGCAGCAACACTAGGCCAGGATCACATTTCTTTAAAATGTTATGAAGGACCTTTATACAAGAATTCCCTCAAATCCTTCAATAGCAGGACAGATGCAAAAAAAAAAAAAAATTGCTGGGATAATAAATATTTTTTGTGCCTACATTGTGAGATCATTACATCTGAGAATGTCTTAAAGCACTGAGCATTCCCTGAAGGCACAGGACAAGGTCTTGAGGTAGTGAACATCATAGAATCATAGAACCACAGAATCACAGAATCATAAAATCACCAGGTTGGAAGAGACCTTCAAGACCGTTAAGTCCAACCCATGCCCTAACCTCAACTAAACCACGGCACTGAGTGCCACATCCAATCTCTTTTTAAACACATCCAGGGATGGTGACTCCACCAGCTCCCTGGGCAGACAATTCCAGTACTTCACCACTCTTTCTGTGAAAATTTTTTTCCTAATATCCAACCTTTATTTGCCTTGGTGCAGCTTGAGACTGTGTCCTCTTGTTCTGTCAGTTGCTGGCTGGAGAGAGACCAACCCCCACCTGAGTGCAACCACCCTTCAGGAAGTTGTACAAAGTGATAAGGTCACCTCTGAGTCTCCTTTTCTCCAGGCTGAACACCCCCAGCTCCCTCAGCCTTTCCTCATAGGGCTCGTGTTCCAAGCCCCTCACCAGCCCTGTCGCCCTCCTCTGGACACGCTCAAGCGTCTCCACGTCCTTCCTGTACTGAGGGGCCCAGAACTGGACACAGCACTCGAGGTGTGGCCTCACCAGTGCCAAGTACAGGGGAAGAATGACTTCCCTGGTCCTGCTGGCCACACTGTTCCTGATACAGGCCAGGATGCCGTTGGCCTTCTTGGCCACCAGGGCACTGCTGGCTCATGTTCAGTCGGCTGTCGACCAGTACCCCCAGGTCCCTTTCTGCCTGGGCACTGTCCAGCCACGCCACACCCAGCCTATAATGTTGCAGGGGGATATTGTGAATATCACCACTGAAACTAATATTTTAAAAGTCAAGGATCTGTCTCACCAAGATCTCGAAGTGTCTTTAAAACCCCACATTGCTTGCAGCACCTTACCATTACATATTCAGCCTTAAGGACTCTGGATCGTTAATGCTGAAAATAATAATGTTTTTAAAGATACTTTGCAGCAGAGGGTTACTGCAGACAAAGCAAAATGAAAGGAAACAAGAACATGGCTTCGGAGATATTTGAGAAAATTATAAAACTTCACTTCCTTCTTTATATAAAAATGTTTTAAGGTAAAGCTAAGACAATCAACCAAAGGATATTTCTGCTATATAGGTTTTTTAAAAAACCGTAATATGTATATATTCTATTGGCAAAAAACCAGGATTATCACCATAATTAGGATACAGATACATTCATGCTTTGGTGTCAATGGCATTGGACCTATAATTTTGGATAATTTAAACAGCTGTTCTTTATTCAGGAGAACTGTTAGTTATAAATAATTATCTGGTTCTACAAAGACAATTGTTAAAACTAAAGGAATCTTCACAGAAAACAATCCCACGTCATCCGGCAGAATAAAGGCTTATGCAAAGCACGGGAGAGCAGAAGGGCTTCATCAGTTATTAATTTGTGAAGTGATGCATGTCTGTGAGAGAAGTGGGAAGACAAGAACCATCTGCGTGAGGCAGGAGTGAAAGAGAAATGTTAGAGAGAAAGGGCAGAAAATCAAGGACACAGCTTGAATGGAGCTCTGGCCTTGGAAAAAAAGCTTAGCTGGGTTCTTAATTCAAGACTTAGGTTAAACACAGTAGATTTTGCATTTTACTATTGAATAAGCAAGAAAAAAACCAAACATCTCTCCACTGGACATCTCCAGGGATGGGCACCCCAAACCTCCCTGGGCAGCCCCTGCCAAGGCCTGAGCACCCTTTCCATGGGGAAATTCCTGCTGATGTCCAACCTGAGCCTCCCCTGGCCCAGCCTGAGGCCGTTCCCTCTCCTCCTGTCCCTGTTCCCTGGGAGCAGAGCCTGACCCCCCCCGGCTGCCCCCTCCTGTCAGGGAGTTGTGCAGAGCCACAAGGTCCCCCCTGAGCCTCCTTTTCTCCAGGCTGAGCCCCTTTCCCAGCTCCCTCAGCCTCTCCTCCCAGGACTGACCCTCCAGCACTTCCTCCTCCAAGGAAACTGGCTAAACAGCTCTAACCATGGTCATAGAGAAGCCAGGACAGAGGAGATTCTATGGAAGAAGTTGTTTTGTTCCCTTTGAAAAAACTCATTTATTCAGACAACATTGCTCATTTCCTTTATATAAATATATAATGGAATGTGATT
>VZTE01000461.1:1332415-1446291 GCA_013397775.1 Eulacestoma nigropectus
TTTTTTTTTTTGCACAAGAATTGCAAAGCCAGACCTGTATTTTTTCACTGAAGACAATTTCCTTGACAAGTTCTACATTTATTGGCCACTGGAAATACAATGACCTTACATGTTAACAGCCATCCAGTGAGTACTTGTTTAACTGTTTGGCACTGACTTTGAAAATGTTATAGCTTTTGGTAGTGCTCGAGACCATTGATTTAAAGTGTTATGCCATTTTAGAAGATAATTATGTTTTATGAAAGGAGCCAAAATGGAAATCAGTTTGTCTGCAGTTTTTTTAATCTAACGAATAATTTAAGCCCCCAAATCAAGTCCATGCTACAGGCAGAGCCACACCCCTGTTAGATGTGCTGAATATCTATGAAAGATCCATTCAGGATCTGTTAATGGCATTGACAGGCTGAAGGGATGAAATACAGAGTGTTTTCCTATTATTTGTGTAAGAAATTCCTGTGAACATGTAGATATGGAGATGCTTAATTATTTACAGTTCAAGTTAATTTTCGAAGCAAAGCTCATTAATTTTTGCAGTGCTACGAACTCGGTGTGTTGTTGCAGCGAAGATATTAAATTAAACTATCAGATTTTGGCAATTAGGTGTTATTCTCATGAGACAGCGGGAGTGTAGCTAAATATTGTTATTTACTTTACAATATCATAATTACACCTACCAGAGTTTGATCCTGAAATGTGATTAAAGCAAATCTTCAACCATGACGATCTAAAAACTGAATATTTTTTAGGAAGATAGAAAGAAATTAAAAACAGAAAACAAAATCAACTGCAAATTGCTTTTTTCAAGAAATATGAAACATGTCACATGAACTCCTGAAAAGGGGCTATCAAAGACAGAGTATTATTTGAGTAACATTCAGTTAAAAGATTCCCTTGTAAATCCGTATGTGAATAACAGTGCTGTTCATGGAAGTCCCAAGCTTTTGTGTGTGAAGCAGGTAAATCTTTAAGCTTGTTTTTCCAAAAGATGTTGAGTTCCAAACATGGAACCTATTTGTGTTATTTTGGTATTATGGAGAAACCATAATTCTTGTTCTACAGAAGATTCTGAAATTGGGTCAAACAGAATATACACAAGTCACTGAAATTAAACTGGCATAGCTCTGAAAAAATTTGAATGCGACAATGGTTAAAAAGCTCTCAGAGAAAGATATTATTGTGAATTTCTCATTATTTAGATGAGTAAGTAACAGCAATGTGCAAGGGGGGCTCAAAAAATGATGAATCCACTGTAAACTGCTGTGGATAATGAAGAAAGAAAAGCAATCCCTTCTTTTTTCTGATAAAAGGTGGAGTACTAAGGAATATTTGGTTGTGACTTGTGGAGAGTAAGAGAAGTTAAATACTTCAGCCAGGCCTCGTTCACATGTCTGATATGGGACAGGTGGGATGTATTTGTATAGAAATACATTCTTATTGTAAGATTAAAGTTATTCCTGCCTGTACATCTGTGAGTGACTTCAGACTTCACAATAACCAAACCAAAACTGCAACTTTCAGTTATAAAAATGTGGGAGTCGTAGGTGAAAGCAGACGAAAGGAAAGACTCCCAGTAGAACTTTCTATTTTGTCACGGTGACTCAAGTGATTTCTTCCTGACAAGGACCAGTGTGTAGTTTGACACTACATAAAGATCTGGTTGCAAAGAGCCCCAGGGATGCTGGTGCTCTTGGTGATGCCCAGTTTGTTGCGTGGTTGTGACAATGCACCCAGAAATGTGAGGGAAGTCCCAGGGTGGCCGTGAAGTTGCAGCCATTCAGGCTGGCCTTGGCTTGGGAGGTGTCAGTAGAGTGAGAGGAGGGAGGACCTGCCCCTCATGGAGATTTCTCTCTGCTTTTATGGTGAATTATAGATGAGTTGTAAGTGAGGAAGGGCTGGAATGTTATGTCAGTGCTCAGGTACAGTGCATCCCCAGCTACGGGTGGAGGGGCATGGGGAGAGAGACTGGTTCTGCCTGCTGATAATTATTGAGCCTGCTTTAAGTGGATGCCTTTTTATCTTTCCCTGTTGCACCCAATTACATCCTGTTTAAAGCCATTTCACCTACTGCTTGGAAGGGAAGCAGCACTGCTTGTCCTTGCATAACTCTCACCAGGGCTTCTGGGTGGGTGCCTGAGCTGTTACTGTTAACTTTCATTAGTCACCTCTGGAGGGTCCCAGGTGCTGGGAATGTGGGCTGGGAAGAGGATTACCGAGGGTATCATGTCCTTTCATGATCCTCTTCTCTGGAACCCCTTCAGTGCAGCTGTAGGCTGAGCTCTGGGTTGGAGCCCCAGGCCAGAGCCTGTGACCTGACCACCCTTTGCATGACAAGGATTTGGGGACCTGTGGCACAGCAGGGTGAGGGACACCCAGAGCCAGGGCAGGAGAGAAAAAGAAACCAAAGGAAGTTACATTCGCTGAAATGTCCAGGTCTCGATGTGGTCTGGATGAGCCCGTGGTGATGGTGAGCTCAGTGAGGAGCCTTTTCTGGGTCCTGAATTGTTTAACCCTGCATAAATGTGTTTTAAGGCACAGCATGACATCACTCATCCAATGTTTTCAACTTTTTGTTGAGAATTGAGTGAAGAGCTGGTACACAAACAGCTCAGTGCATTAGCTGGAACAGGCCAGGCTGGCTGTGCTGCTGCCCAGTCCCCAGTGCCTGCAAACGGGACCTGTGTGGGAACGTGCCTGGGCTGTGCGAGTGCTGTGTCTGCGTGTGAGGAGTGCAGTGGGTCCCTGCTGGGGGGGTGTGGCACTGCCTGCCCTGCACGGGCACTCGCAGGGAAGGGCTTGGCAGGAGTGACGGTGCCACAGCACTGGCATTTTAGGGGAATGGGGTGTAAGTAACCTCTCCCCGCCATGGGTTATCATCGATTTATCTTTGATTTTCATGAGATTAAAAAAAAAACCAAAAACACTTCCTTGTGATTGTTCAGCCTGGAGAGGAGAAGCTTTGGGGTGACCTCACTGTGGCCTTGCAGGGCCTGAAGGAGCTGCAGGAGAGATGGAGAGAGACAATTGCCAAGGGATGGAGGGCCAGGACCCAGGGAATGGCTTCCCAGTGCCAGAGGGCAGGGCTGGATGGGATATTGGGAAGGAATTACTCCCTGGGAGGGTGGGCAGGCCCTGGCACAGGGTGCCCAGAGAAGCTGTGGCTGCCCCTGGATCCCTGGCAGTGCCCAAGGCCAGGTTGGACACTGGGGCTTGGAGCAGCCTGGGACAGTGGAAGGTGTCCCTGCTCTGGCCCATGCAGACTGGATGATTTTTAAGGTCCCTTCCAACCCAACCCATTCTATGATTTTTTGATCTTAAACCTCTACTCAATAGTTGTTGGAGTCCAAGGGAGTTGCCGACCTGCCTGGTGTTACCAGGGCTCAGATGCACAAGCAAAGGTGAACCTTTTGCAAAAGAGTTCAAATTCAAGTGCACTGAAGACCAGAGAAATATGTCACCTCACACAGGATTTTTAGCTGGTAAATGTTTATTAAATTTCTTCTCTCTAATGGAGATTGCCTGTATATTCTCTTGGTGGTCTATGATTACATTATCAGTTAAATGTCTCTTGCATATCAGTGTGTGAGTGGCACTTGTGATAGCAATTACTTGTGGTTTCAAGGGCGATGTCACATGTGTTTAGTGTCTCTGTCTTTGGTGGCAGTTTCATCCACTAAAGTTAAATGGCTTTTTTTCATTTAGGGGTATAGCTAAAATCTCCATCTCTGTGGCAGAATTCTCTGGAGTCCTTAAATCAGATCGGTGACAAGTACCAGTAACAACAATTTTTGGTGTGGTAAGTGGAGTGACAAGAGAATTAAAACATATCAGCAAGGTAAAGAAATCTGTCTTAAAAGCCTCTGCCAGGCTTTCACTAGGAAGAATTTAATCTATTTTATGTTGAAAAGGCAAAAGTATATTTCAGAGCTTTCTGTAAGTTGGAAGCCCATTCATCCTGTGTGGACTCTATTGGCAGTTGTTATCTTTTTACTATTATCATTTTGGTTTAGTGCATTGCAGTATTATTTTTATTAAGGAAGGAAGGCTTCATGATAATACCGTCACTAAAACAACCTGTGGCTTTGAGCTGTTCTGGTCAGAACATTTAAGTAACAGAGAGGGATCAATGGGAACACTGGATTTATATGTGCCAATATACTACAGGGATGGTCGGGAATGTGATTAATTCCTTGCTCTGCACATCTATCCTCACGTGATGACAGCAGCCATTGTCAAACCCGATCTCCCTGACTTCTCTAGGCATAAATGTCTTTTGCTGCTTGCCCAGTGCAGGCAGCTGGAAACGCCAGTAGCATAAATAAATCTCTAGCCAGTTATCGTAGCTTACATCTTTTAATTTGGACCTTTCAGGGCCTTTTTGTCTGGCCCAGGTTGTTCAGGTCAATGAGAATCACTAATTGATCTTTTTTAAAATGACTTTTTTCTTTGTCTTCCAAGTACAAGCAAGATCCATCAGCTCATGTGTAACTAACCAAGGAATGTATCCAGTTTTAATGAGCCATTTATATGGTGTGGGACAAAATTTTCAGTTTAGATACTTTCAGTGAAGAATGTAGATTTAAGTAAGATAAATTATTTTAACTAACTCACATAACCATTCATAAGTACTTCCAGGCTCTACAAAACTCTGTGATTTCAGAAATGAATCAGTATTTCTTGAAACAGGACTGCCTTTAAGAACTCGAAAGACAGAAATGTAGCCTCAATTCTTAGAGAGCATAATGCAACACACTGCTTTCTTGACAATTAAGTAATGCTTAATGAAATAAAAACTTGGTGATTTACCTCTGTCCTTGTGATTGGACTTTTTAAACATTGTTTTTTTTTACATTTTACAAGAAGAACTTTGCAAAATCTAAGTCCACTGAACTGGAACCTCCCATCCACTTGACCATGATAAAGATGGAATTTTACACATGGAAGTAGTAAGTGCAAGAACATGAAAATTCATTTGTAACAACCAAAATCTGCCCTATGGCCTATAAATGCAACAGATTGATTGTTTTACTAGACGGCAACAAACATGGGCAGTTTTGAGCATCACAGGGGATGCTCCTGAGGGGCAGCAGGGACAGCTCCGAACTCTGGGCCAGGGGCAGCACCCAGGGAGCGGCTGGGGCTGGGCCAGGGCAGGGCCAGGCTGGAGAGCAGGGAAAGGTTCTGCTTCCCCCAGGAGGTGCTGGGCGCTGCCCAGGCTCCCCAGGGAATGGGCACGGCCCCGAGGCTGCCAGAGTGGTGTCTCCGCCTTATTTTAAACATTTCAAGGTGGTTATGAAAAATATTTGGCCTCTGAAGTGATGGTGAGAGACCTCTAGCAGTCAGGATAAGGTTTTCCCACATGGCTCCCCTTTTAGGCACCTTCATGACTGTCCAGGAGTTAAATGCATCTTTTGGTACCCTGCACTCTGAGGGGCATCTCTGATGTCACCCACGTGTGTCAGAGCCTGGTGATGAGCAGGAAGAAATCTGTGGAGTTCTGGGTGCACCCTGTGTGCTCTGATGGCTCTTGGGTGAAGGCAGAACCCCATGTGCTCTGTTTCAGAGCTGAAGTGCTGCAGTGCTGCTGTCGCTATCAGAGTTCAGCTGTGAGCCCTTCCTCAGGCACAGACAGTTGCTATTTCCCACAGCTTTGCCCTTCTCAGTGGAATTTATTAGTGCAGGACATCTTAGTCTGCCAGTGTTCGTGGTCATACAGTGATTCACTGTAAAAGAAAAGGAAATTTTGCAAAGGAAAATTTTGTCACTTTTTTTTTTTGAGAACTGTCTCCTGACATGTCTTGTACTTCCTCTCCTGCATCAGGCTGCAGTCCCATGGGACAAGATCCCATTTCTTCTGTGCACACTTCCCGTGTAACCCAAAGGGTGCAAATCTGATAAAATCAGTGATGTATCTGTGATTTAGGGATGATTCCTTGCAGTTCTCAGCATTACTTCAGAGGATGTTACTAAAGAAAGGATTCACTCGCTGGTGCCCAAGCCAACTGGACCTGCAGCATAAGCAGATTTGAGTCTGTACATGACAAAACCAGCACCCTGTAGCTTGTTAGAAAGTTTGGATTTTTGTGTGATCACTCAGCATATTTCTTAAGTTCGTAACTTAAATATTGTCTGTTTACTCACACCTAAATTTTTGCATTTATCTTCCATTGAATAACCCTCACTGGCAACAGCTTCTTACACAAATCCTTTCCAGTGAATTTATCTAGAATCATGGGGAATTTTGCAATAAATGATAAAAGTTTAGTTGTCCTTAATTTTAAGTGGTGAATTAGCTGATCTCTTCATTAAGTGAGGTGGAGGTTTATTTTTTCATCTTTTTAATAGCATTTCTACAGAACATTAAACATTGGGACCGTGGTGTTTATTCAGACCCAAACGAGCACAGTGTTTCTTTTACAGCTTTTTTGGGATTTCAGGAGACAAAGTTCATAGGTTCTTGCCCAGAAAATACCCAGGAGACTTCAAAAGGCAGATTTTCTTGCTACGCAAGTAGAAAATTAAATCCTTATATCAGTTTCTTTGAGCACATAATCTTTTCACAATTGCTTTTCTATGACTGTCAAACACAGTAATGCCAATTTAATTGCATAATGTGAGTAATCAGCATTTCTAGAAAACCTTCCCCTAGACCCATGTACCTTTTATTTGCTGTTAAAATGAGTTTACTGCTGGTTTATTTTTCACTGCCTATCAAGCAGATGTTGCTCCCTCTCCGAGGGATTTTTCAGCCTTTCCCAGTCACTCTGGCTTGGTGACTTGCCAGATGTTTCGTTTGTCTGCTGCATTTCAATAAAAGTGCTGGAGATACTGAGGAGCTTGCAGGAGCAACAGGAACACAGAGAATGTTCTTGCTGGGAAGGTGCATCCAAGAGGAAAACATGAGGAAACCTTGAGCAGAACCTTGCACATTCTCGGGTATCTTCTGCACTCATGTGCACTCCCATCAGCATCTTCCACTGGCCCTGCATGATGTGATCTCAGTTGTTTCCTACTCAGTTCAGATGTTTTCCAAACTTTATTTCAACAAATAATTCAGAACAAACAATCATAAGTTGGGCCAAAAATCCATTCATTAGTATTCAGCACTCAAAGCCATCCCCACCGGATGAAGAACTGAGACAGAAGGAGAAAAAGGCAACCCATATGGAGGATATTAAAAAGAAAATGTTTGTAAATATTGAAAAATCAAACACCACTACCTCAATTTTAGTGGATTTTTCCAAACTTTCTGGCAAGTAGCCATAAAATAGGAATTAATTGCTGTTTAGTTATGGAATCTTATTGATAACCAGCAAAAGTTGATGGAAGTTGGGGTTTTTTTTGTGGTTTGTTTCTTTCTGTGGAGTGTTTGGTTGGTTAGTTGGTTGGGTTGGTTTGGTTGTTTAATACTGTTACTTTTTCTAATGTAGTCTTTAAAAAGAGCTAAATAAAATTTTTAGGAAGTTTGAAACAGAACTGCTGGTGGACCACCCTGGTTTGTTCCCATGTCCTGAGTGACGGGACAGTAAGAAAATCTGCTGCCCAATCTTGTGTCCTGCAAGCCTCATTTAAGTGGCAAGAAAAGGTGTAAAAGAAAATTATCTGTGCTTTTGATTGGTTTTAATTCAGTTTTGCTCTTCCCAGAAGTGGATCTGAAGTGGGGACAAATTAAATCACTTCTGCTGGAAACAATTTGTTTGCTAAATCAGGTGTTATAACCTGGTGACAAAACCAAAATTGGGCTGAATTTCAGGGTTCTGTTTTAATAAAGAACAGATGTGGGACAGTCACTTGAGAGAGGAGCTGCTGACAAGCTGACCACTCAGTTGCTTGTGGACTTTGACTTTTAACTAGATGAATAAAAACTAATAATCAAACTGACAGGAAAGTATTAGGAATTATCCATCTCTAATAATAAAATAATTCAAAATGATGAAGCAGTGGTAACCTGAAAATACCTGTATTGAGTACATTAGGTCTGATCACCGCCAAGTAGAGGAAAAAAGTGTAAGAAATCTGAAAATTATATTTGATGGATTAATGACAGATGTTATAAACTATGGGTTTGTTTGATTTCTGGCAAAGGCATATATTTATTGTTTGTATTGATGCTTGTTTCTTTTAAAACCAAAGGAAATAATTCTTGGAGTCTGGTGTCTTTACAAATAATTAATTTGGTTTTCATGTCTGTCTGGTAGAAATTGCTCTACACAAATGTTGTAGGATACTTCATCAGGAGGTAGAGCATCTTTATACCTGCCTTCTTCCAAGAAACCCCTGAAAGCTTTAAATTTATTATGTATTATGTGTTATATTATGTATTATGTATAAATCAAACCCTTTCCTAGCAAGGTTCCAAGTGTTAAGTATGGGAAGGATTAAAACAGATACTGTGGTTCCTTTTTTAATGATTAATCAAATGTTTGGGTGTTTTGCTTTTATCAATTTCGTCACCATTACCATGCTTAGCCACAAACCCTGGTTTTACTCAGTGCACTAAAGCTGTTCTCCCCACTCTTCGGTGCGATTAAAGATCGTCCAGAGGAACAAAACTTGGATCTGAGAAGCAAATGGCACTATTCCATTTAAACCCTTGCCAAACATACTTTTGTAGAGATTAGGCTGAATAAAACAAGTCTGTGACGCCTTCAAAATTCAAGCCTAATCTCTTTAAGGCTTTGAATTATATTCCCTATACATGGCAGGGGATAATTCCAAAAGCTCTGCTCTAACCAAGCTACATGCCATCAATTTAAATCAAATCTCATAATTCAATTACAGATCAAATATTATTATAGTGGTTTTTCAGGCTTTTTTTTGAAAAGACTTTGTGACAATCTGAAATATTAAAGGCCAGAGAAGACAGAGCACTTCTGGAAGTGTGATGGCATAAAAACTGGGAATGGCAGGAGTGTTTTGGGCTGCTCCATGGACTTTTATAACATACTCCAGACAACAGTGGAACACATATTTCTGGAACTCCTATGGAAGCAGTGAAATCTATTACGATGTAATTTAAACACACCTTGACAGAGGTGTCCAGTATGGGTGACAAAGGGCTGGGAGAATAAAATTGGAATGAAATTTCCATGGAGAGCTCTGTGTGGGTGCTTGAACAGGGTTTCTGTGTAAAGACAGGGAAGGAGAAAGTGCTGCAATTTCTTTTATCTCCCATATCCCTCCTAACAGGGGTGACTCCCATATCCTGGCGGATGATTAGGGATGGATTTCTGGCCTAAGCTGCCTCTCATTTTATCCACATGACTTCTCTAATATCCTGCCAGTTTGCAACTGAAATGACTTATGAGAGAAGTTTCACAGGCTTATCCATGTTTTAGGCCATATTAGGGAGGAGACATATGGATGCTGAAAAGTTAGAAGCAGAGAAATTCTTCAGCCTTTTCTCAGTGTTCTGTGAGAGCATCGCTTTCTCACGCAGACCAGATGAAAACAGTGAAGCCGGTTTTGTAAACTAATTCTTTATCTTTGCACCTGCTGTTGTTCAGTTAGTGCTGTTATGGTACACTGAGGAAAATATTTTGAAATGGGTGTTGTACAGCCTCCACCAATCATTCTAGGAGGTGGTTGACCAAGGGGCCAATAGTACCATGCTACTCTTGTGAACCAAGTTATATAAACCGATTCATAATTAATTAAAGATTCCACTTTTTCCTGAACTTTGATCGTGCCGTTCTTCGCCGCTCTTGGTACGGACAGCGACAGAGACAGACCTTCCTCTTTGCTGTGTGCTATCCCGGTTTCCTAAGCATGCTCACTATTAGCATTGTAATCATGGAATCATGCAGTGGGCTGGGTTGAAAGAGACCTTGAATACCACTTATTTCCACCCCTCCTTGTATTTACACTTGTATTAATTAATATTCAATTAACACTTGTATTATTGTTGGTCGCAATGTAGCCCTGTCCAAATACCTGCCCAAACAACACAGAGGTCAAGCCACTTGTCCCAGATCACCTACACAAAGTCTGCAAAAGAGCAATGCCAGCAGCATGTCTGGTACTTTAAGCTGATTTGCAACCCATTTAAGTAGAAGGTAAAAAAAAATTATGTATGGAAACAGTTGAGAGACCCAACACAGTGCTATGAGTGTGCATAAATTTATTAAATTTGGCTCAGTGAATTCTACAAAAGATTAGATTCTTTATCTGCAGATTTCTGTATCCCTCAGTAACACAAATTTCTTCATATCTGAGCCAGCTATTCCTAAGATAAGCCAAATAAAATTAGGCTTCTTCTATGGAGGATCTGATTCCCTAATTGTGAGTGTAAATGTTGCCAGAAGTACTGCTCCCCTGTTCAATTAATACATCATTAGAAAACACAATAAATAATGGGCTGATATCTGGTGGTTTGGGCTGCTTCTAGAAGGAAGGTGAGAGATGAAGAGAAGGCAGCTGCAATGCCAGCACCAATGTGAATTTGGGAATATTTTTGTAGGGAATTGGAAAAGAAGGATACAGCTCTATTGTGCTATCACACACAGAAGTGGTAAAGTGACATAAAGAGAATCAGATTAAAGACAGAGAAGGACAACAAGGCAAGTGATTTCTATCTCTGTGATGACAATGACATGTCATATCTGATATGAGCCAAAAACTCCTCTTGATCACTGTTCTCTGCTCACAGACTTTGGGTCAGTCCTAAAATCTATTTGAAATTGTCTCCTGGCTGCAATGATTGCTTGGCACGTCCCACATGCAGCACCACAGAGACCTTGCTATGCAGCCTAAATGAAACTCTGGACTTCTCCAACATAATCTGTCAGCATTATATGCAAGAGCAGTACACAAGTGACAACTACTTTCAGAACTCCTACGGTATTTTGATGTTTTTCCCTCTGGCAGGGTTAATGTTTTCTGCCTAAAGTTTTCAGAATGAATCAGTTTAAATTTCAAATGATCAAGAAATTGTGCTGTAGAAAACACTGATCAAAATCTGTATTGAAATGCAGACTATTTTAAATCATCAAGAAGAAGTTAGAATTGCACAGGTGTGGTGTGTGACTTCAGCTCTACCTAATTCCCCTTCTCCTCCATCCTAAGGAGTCAGTTTGAAGGTGCTGAGGATACTCAGAGGAACTCAAACCGATCCATGGCAACCCTGCAGGAGTGGGATTAGATTAAGCCCTCCTCTTGCAGAAGCCCATATCACTGTTTTGTCTTTGACTGAGAAAGAGAGTTCTTACACTCTTTTTTATGAAGTGTTCATGAGAATTTGACATGCAGTGGGAGAGGGACAAGACAAGAATTGGCCTTAATCCAGTGAAATGTAACTCACTGTGATTTGGGGCTAAATGTTCACATTCTGAGGGAAGGGTGAACAAAGTAGTGGATTCTGTATCTGATCCAATGTTAGTTCTCATTTCAAAGTGGGGGCTGTGTCTCTTCACATCAGAGAATCCTGAAAAAATACACAGCCTAATCAAAAGAGTAAACATGATAATTACTGCTCAAGTAATCAATATAGGCAGAAGTGCCAGGGCAATGTGACTGTGTTCAACTCAGGTAAAAATTGATTCATTTTATTATCCAGATTTTTAAAACATTAATATTAGCAAATACATTCCAAAAAATTAAAACCAGGAACCAGCCCAACATTAAGAAAGGTGATGGCCAGAGTGAAAAATTATGATGTGATGAGAGCTGTAACTGCAGTTGCTGAAGCACCCTGAGTGTTTCATGGACATTGAATTCCTCCTGACCTGCACCCTTGCCAAATCAAAACATAAAAAAAAGGAAGAAAGAGGTAGAAAAGAGCACAGGTCAGATCCTTAGAGTAATCAGCTGTGGAGTTCCAGTATTCCTCCTAAAGCTTTAAGGGGAGAGAAGTGTTGGAATGAATCCTGTAAGAACCAACAGGAAGTTCCCATGGTGATCCCCCAGCCTTGGGTGCTTTGGGGTACTAATCCAAGCACTTCTTCCATCTTCTTCTCCCTGGAGCTATCCCTAACTCTGGTCCATCAGGGGGAATTACCCAGTCGTGCTGGGAGAAGGTGTTATTTCAGGGAAGCAGCACCCAACCTGCTGGTTCGGAATGAAAATCAGCAAATGAAGTTTAAGGCTTTTATCCACAAGTGAAGGAATAAAACCTGAAGAGAATTTGGCTTGTCACACTGTGGTAATTAATAGGAAGGGTAAGATTTTTCTTCTAGTGTGATTCAGAAAATATTTCTGAATGTCTTGCTAACTGTGCAGATTGATCACCTCTAAATGTCAATTCCATGACTGGAAGATTTTAATTTCCTTAAATCCTTAATAAATGAGGAGAGAGCCATCATGCCTTAACCATCCTACTGCAAAAGCCACTGAAGATCTCTGAAGTCACTGGTGCTAAACCAGTATTTTTGTTTTAACAAATTATCGGGCTTATACCACAGGAAAAAAAAAAAAAGAAAAAAAAAAGCCTAAGGAGTGGAAACAGCAATTTCTTGTGAAACTGCATATCATGAAATGGGGAGAAGGGGAAGCAGCAATATGAAAATGAAGCATTTCTAAGCTGGTGGCAGCACATGGTTTGACAGTCCCATTCACCAGGGATATGGTAATCTAAGGTTCAGTTGTGTTTAAGCCAACAAACTCACTTAAGGGTGAGTGTGAGGCTCATTCTCAGGGCAGGGAGGGATATTTGAATCTCTACATGGTTAACTCAGGCTGGAGAAAGTTTTTAAATCTAGTAGTGGGAAGTAGCTACATCTAAATATGTAAGAACTGGGCTCAGAAGTGTCTAAAGTGACATTTAAGAATCCTTTGAGCACTATAACAAAATGCTCTGTCTATTTTATAGACTGTGAAGTGCTAAAAATCATTAGTTTTATAAAAGGAAAAGACAAATTATCCAGTGTCAACCTGAGGTCCAGGTCCTCACACTTAACAACGTAGCAAAAAATGATCAAGCAAATAAGTCAAAAGGATTTAAAAATAATTGTTACTTCATCTCCCCAGGGGTGCTGCACAGCCTGGCCCTGCTGGCTGGGGGGGCTGGAGGTCACCCCAGCCATGGCTCCAGCTTCAACAAGTCATAGCCAGCCTAAGTGGTGAGGAAGACAAAGCTCTCTAAGACTTCAGAGGTGTTGGAGACTGAAATAAGAAGATATTCAGTAATTCTACATTGTGAAGCATTTTATAGCAGTTGTAGTTTAAAGCTGGTGCCCCACCTGCATTTCGTGGCCCATCCCAAGGTGAGTGACATCACACTTTATTCCCCTGCTCCCATTTTGAATTCTTTCTCTCTTCATAAAAGAGGACATTTTATGGCCCTGTCACAGAGATCCACTGTGTCAGAGCAGAAAATCTCCCTTTTAACCTGAATGCCTATAAAATCCGTACTAGGCTTGACATATGATGGTTTTTGTGATTAATACCCTGTAAAGACATAAGCTACTGCAGAGTGTATTGTAGAAGCCCCAGAAAAAATCAGAGTTATAGAAAGTCTGACCTATTTTCAAAGTTTGAAAATTCACTTTTCCATTGTTGAAATAAGCCCTGTATGAAATTTGGCATCAGCAGAAATTGTTCAGATGGATTATTTTCATTTGTCCCAAGCCATATTACATTTGTCCAAATGTTAAAGGCTGCCAGTGACTACAGATTCCCACAAAGCTTATTAAACACCTCCCAGTGCTCAACTTCGAGGCTGGCAGTCAGAATATAAATGATGAGAAAAGTTGCTGCATAAATGCTGAGGGGTAAAACCACTTGGGTTTAATAATCTTGTGGAAGCCACTTGACCTGTTTCCTCCAGCACCAGCCATCCCAAGCACCAATCCATCGGAGTGAACAGAGAGAGGCCAGTGGTGCTCTGCTTAACTGAGCCTCCATGAAAGCAATCCATAAACTTCCATCTCCTCCAGGAGCCCCAGACATTTACATAATTGTCCCTCCTTCCCTCTCTGTGTGGGATCTGCTCTCTTTTCCTAAAGGTTAAGGCACAGGGCAGATGTCTCCATGCTGCTGCTGTTATTAGCGTGCTTTGGCCCTCTCATTTCTCAGTGGCTTTTATTGTGCTCATCTGTTCAGCAAGACTGGGTTTTCCAAGGCTCATTTGCTGGTTAATTGCATTCTCAGATCCTCTAAGATATCTGTAGCACCTGCTCTCCACTTCACAGACTCTTTTGATCTCCCTAGAAATATCCAGCTTTGATTATGTGAAAATCTTTCCCGACCGTACGACGTGCCTGGAAAGCAAGTTACAAGCTGCCATTGTGACTATTGTGACCTGTATTAGGATTGAAAATATAATTCTCTGATATAAAAGCCTGAAATGAAAAGTGATCCTATTTGCTATTCTGTTTGTGTGCCTCTCTGCTGGCTCTGGTTTTCCTTGCCTTACCAAACACTTAGGGAAAACAGAGTGTATAGTGAAATATAGGGTGCAGTGCTGTGACATGCAATTCAATAGCTCTAAAAGTGTCCAGGGTAGACCAAATTACCACCTGCTGGCAGGGATTTTCCACTTTCAGATGTGCTGAAAACTTATTTACCTGAAACCTCTCCATTTGTTTCTATCAGGATGCATTTGCAAATGTGAAATGGGTGGTTTCAGACCCAATTGTCTGTTCTGTTTGTACAGATCTCCTTCGGTGGCAACAGAGGTTTGCTTTGTGTATCTTAAAGAGATTGTAACCATTATTGGGGTCCAGTTTGACGTTGGTTTCAACATTTCTCGAGGAGGAGAAATGTACAATGCAACATCTCCTTTGTTACTGACTGCATGATTAAGTTATTTAATTGATGTCTGTCATCAGTTTTCACATTTTTCTACCAACTTTATGAGGCTGTTTTGGGATTTGCTTGCTAAAATGTTTTGAATGTGTACAATACTACCTTTTCTTAATTTTTCTTTTTTTTTTTACAATGCATTTTAAATGAGTTATCCCACACCGCTTTCTCTTCATGTCTAGTGCTGCACATTTTCACTTGGAATTTTTCATGAATTTCCCTCCATGAGTGTTTGCAAAGTTTTAGCCAAGGCAGCATAGCTGTTTCTAAGATTTAGAAAAACTGTTGTACATCTGAAAATATTCTGATAATCTAAGAGGTTAACACAGAATTATTTAAATTACTCAACTAGTTTAGTTGCTCCAACAACTTGAACTCAGCCTTTGGGAGGAGTTGGTCTTATGGAAGAATTAGACATGAGGACATTAAATTCTAATACCCCCACAGAGATTGTCAGATATTATGAAATATACAGAAAGTGGGATATATATTCTCAAATAGAAGAAATTAAGGCTAAGGTGAATTCTAACACTTCCTGACTTCTAGGTCTTGATTTTATAGACTTAATATTTACATGCCCACACATGAGTCTGTAACTGAGGCCTTTCCATGTTTATCACCGATGTTTTGTAGTGGATATTTATGAATTTGCATTTCTTGTCCTGTCTCATCCTCAGTATCCCATTGTACTCTAATTCTGTAAGGCTGTTACAGCATTAGAAGTAGAGATAATGTGTTGGAGAAAACAGTGAGAGGAGTGACAAGTGAATTCAGCAAAAGTGACTCCTGCAGGAGCTTTTAAAGTCTGAAGGTGAATGTTTTCCTTTGATAAATGAAGGTCAAACTGCCTGTGCCACCACTAATGCAGTGGCAGCTTTGTTGGATGACAGATCTCTGCTCCTGCTGAGGCACAGTGCTGAAGGAAAAGCTTAGACATAACACTGCTCCCCTCGAATTCAGCTGGAAACCCAAAGGTTCTGTGCTCAAAGCTTCCAGAGTGCCCCCAAAGCACTGAGCACTAAGATTTGTACCCAATGCCACTGGATTTTCTACCCTCCTCAAAGCTGACAACTAACTTTGAGCATTTACTGATAAGTCAAGGTCTGCTGAACAAGCCCTTCAAGCTGGCTTGCAAGAACCTTGCAAATTTACCGAGGCTTGTGCTGCAGAGCAAATATTTTAAAATAAATAAATAAATAACCCCCCACCAGATGCCACTGAGGCACCAAGTGCCAGAAAATGTAAACTGGTCTGAGCCTGAAATTCATTAAGACTGCAGTGCCTCTGAGCCAGCGTGCAGAGGCCGATTGCTTTCCATGGCCCTTCTGCTGCAAACAGATTTGGACAAGCCTCACTTTAGACTCCTGTGGATACTCTCCCATTTTGATGTTGGTATTTGTGTATTTGAAATTGGGAACATTCCTAATGCACACTGATTCAGCCTGAGAAAGCTGGATAATCCAGTGACTGCAGGGAAGAGGATGAGAGAAAGTTATTTATATCCTACCGGCTTTTATTTTTCTTTTCTTCCTGTGTTTTTAAAATAATTATATAGGCAGAAAGATGTTATGATATGTAAAAAAACCATAAAAATCAGCATTCTGTTCTGCCTACAGCACTTCACCAACATTAGGCAATTTTCTCTTCCAGGTCAGGTTTCAAACAAGCCTATTTCATAGACAACAGGTAAAGCAAATGCATTTGTTTGTAGCAGTTGGGGAGCTCTGAAATTCAGGAGTTTGTGTGAAAGAATTCTGTTGTAGGGTATATTCTCTGAGGGGATGAAGTAATAATTAATTGCAAGTAATCTGTCATATTTAGTGTTTCTTAATCATGAGCAGACCCTGACTCACCCACAATACAAGAAATTATTTCATTATTGAAGTACAAACTTTCACTGGAGACTGGGGTGTTTTGTATTAGACACAGATTTGAGAGAAAGACACAAATAGAGGTTTAATCAAAAGATTTTTAATGTTGAAAAAAAAAAGGAGAGATTTCATTAAACCACTCCACACCTGTGGGAAGGAAAGGGTCAATAACACTGACAAGCTGCTGCATCTTTCCTTGTGTAGTGGAGAACAAAATAGCCTTTCAGAATGGATGTGTTAACCCTACCTGTCCTTTTCCTGCCCCTCCATCCAAAAAATAAGTTGTTTGCTTGGATTCCAGGCTAGTCCAGAAAATGGAGCAATGATGGACTTGGCGGGGGTTTCATTGGACTCTCCCACCCACCTCTGCCTCCCTCGCCAAGTCCTCTCTGCTTGTGTTTGTGTTTGCAGTCGTGCTCAATAGTAACCACAACCACCCCTGTAAAATCAGCTGTACAGGTCGTAAATGTCTTTCAAATTCTGGTAAGTGATGATACTAAAAAAAAATCAGGATTTTCTTTGTCTTTTTCTCCTTGCTTCTTTTTCTGATTATGGTGCAGGAAAGAGCTTTTGTCTCAACTTTCATTAATGCGAAGCAAAGACAGTTTGCTCTCAGAACACACCCAACAGCCTGGGTTGTTTTCCTCTCAGTATGTGATAGGTTTATTGAGCAAATTTGCTTTGATAGGCAGATCAGGTTGGGAAGGGGAGTGATGTTTTCAGACTGTGAAGGGTTCCGTCTGGGAGTTTAACTCCGTTGGAGCTGCACTGAAAGGATTTGTCACTAAATATGGGACTTCTTATGGAAAGTATTGCATTATTAATCTGTAACTTCAACTCTGAACAAGTTTTAAAATCTCAGATACTTCAAACTGTATTTTCCTCTTTATAAACACGGCAGTGCATGTCATACTGGAAGGAAAAAGACATTCAAACATTCCATAGTGTAGTGAAAGCGTGGATTTGGTGAGGAGCCTGGAATCAAGACCAAACTCCTTCTCAAATGAAGCAGCTGGTCATCAAACATGTAAGATGTCTAGACTAGACATTCTAATAATAACTAAAGCCAACCTGGACGCTTTTACTGCTGGTTTTGCACTGGGATATTTTCTGTGAGGAGCCACTTTGCTGCCCTCAGTGCTTTGTCCTGCCCCTCCCCACTCTGGCACATTTATAGCCCCTCCTTATGGCTCCTTGGAGGGGCACTTTGTCAGAGATGCAAATATGAAGATGGTTTGAAGATGCAGGATGCAGGTAAGTGTGATTAGTAGGGCAATGAAATGTTCCCAGAGGGGATGTGCTGATGCAGCACTGGCACCTGCTGCATTTTTCCTCAGGAAACAGAAGACAATTGCCCTCCACTGCAGTTGGATTTCTGCTCTGTGCTGGGATTACAGAACAAAATGTGTCACCCCGAGCTCAGGAGCTTCTCCATATCTGTGTTTTGATCCTTGCTAAGCTATTAATATTTATAAGATTTGAGGTTATGTCACACTGATCATGAGGTCTCCCGCAACACAGAGGGTGGTTGGCAGGGATTCCCTGGTTGGAATAAGTCCAGTCTGAATGAATGGGGACTGTGACCCAGCAGTATTTTCCTGGCTCGGTCAATCTCTCCAGAGGTTAAAGATGCAAGATAAGGCAGTTGTAGCAGCACTTCTGCCTCTCTGATTGCTCTCCTGTCCTTCATCTCGTTATAAAACTGCATTTTCTGTTAAAAAGATATCCTCTGTGAAAAAAGGTGATTTAGCACCTGTATAAATTCAGAAGAAGAACAATAATGTTGGCTTTTTTGCAGCTTTGTTTTGCAATAAAGCATATCTTGATAGATATGTTTGAACAGAATTCCATTTCTTTAAAGAAAGGTTGAAAGTGTCTTGTATTGATTTCTGTGATTGCAGAAGGTGTATGCCATGCTCTAGCTATTCTTTTGTTACTGAACAGATTGGATGTTCTGGCTTTTGGAAGGTTGAAAGTTATCCTGCAAGGCAGATGAAGCCATTCCTGTAAAATAAATAAATGCTGGAATCAAAGCAATGGACAAAGAAATAAGCTGAGGAGAAAGACATTTATTATTTGGTGCATGGGCACAGCTAGAGACCCTGCTGTCACAAATCCCACAGGGGCACCTGCACGGAGTCACATCCTAACCCAGGGCTCGGAGAGTTCAAAGCGGACAAAACCAGCAGCTCCTAAAAAGCGTGCAAAGGAAGGATTCTGCAATTTGAGGGATGCAACTGCTGCCCAGGGATTTCCACAAAGGGATTTTAGGGAGAAAGTTTTAATCTGCATCTCCCACAACTTTAATTTTGAGTGCAATGTTCTTGAGGAGCTGTTCTACTCGGTAATATTTGCTTTAGAAATGTAAATATATCATTAAAATTTTGACATTATTTATATGTGCTTTTTTCCTCTTTTTGTAAACGTGTTATTTTATGAGAAGTACTTGCTAAGTAAGGAAGAAGAAATCTGTGCTATTTTTCTCCTTATTATGGAATCATAGAATTGTTTGTATTGGAATAGACCTTAAAAATCATCTCACTCCAACTATGGAATGGAATTCCAACAAAGGGACACCTCCCACTGTCCCAGGCTGCTCCAAGCCCCAATGTCCAGCCTGGCCTTGGGCACTGCCAGGGATCCAGGGGCAGCCACAGCTTCTCTGGGCACCCTGTGCCAGGGCCTGCCCACCCTCCCAGGGAACAATTCCTGCCCAATATCCCATCCAGCCCTGCCCTCTGGCACTGGGAAGCCATTCCCTGGGTCCTGGCCCTCCATCCCTTGGCAATTGTCTCTCTCCATCTCTCCTGCAGCTCCTTCAGGCCCTGCAAGGCCACAGTGAGGTCACCCCAAAGCTTCTCCTCTCCAGGCTGAACAATCCCAGCTCTCGCAGCCTTTCCTGCCAGCAGAGCTGCTCCATCCCTCTGCTCATCCTGGTGCCTCCTCTGGGCTCTCTGCAGCAGCTCCAGGCCCTTCCTGTGCTGGGCCCAGGGCTGGGGCAGCTCTGCAGGTGGGGTCTCAGCTGAGGGGGCAGAGGGGCAGAATCCCCCCTCCCCTGCTGCCCACGCTGGGGCTCAGCCCAGGGCAGGGGGGTTTGGGGTCCCAGCACACACCACTGGGGCACGTTGAGTTTTTTGGTTTTATTGATGAGGCAACTCCTACTAAAGGCTGTGCTGTCCCAGCCCCCAAACTGTGTCTGATGTTGAGCGAAAATAATGCTGAATTTCCTCAAAAGCCACACCCTGAATCTCAATACTCATCCCTGACACCGGCTCCAGCTCTCCACCCTGTGGCAGGGAGACTTCGGCTTTGGTGCTTGTGCCTGGATCCAAAAGCATTGAGTGCTAATTTTAAGTCGTGAACAGACACCTGATTGTAACTCCTTTTGCCCGTTTCATGCAGTGAAACACGAATATAACTGAAAACCTTTTCTTGAATGAACCTGAGAGTTCTAATGCACTTGGAAGCCCAGGAAGGAGTTCAAAGTACTCCCTCTAATCCAGAAATGACTTTTGAATTCCTCAAATTCACAAGGACTGCATTCATTTAAAAGAAAAGTGAGTTTGAGATAGATCCCTATTTCAGTCATTTTTTATTTGAACATTTCATTAGGCTGCTTTCCTGTGATCCCTCCAGACTCTTACTGGTAATTCAAGTGAGAAGGAAGATGATTGACACATACTTGAAAAAATATAGCAACTGTTCTTTATCCATCACCTAACACTGAAACAACAGCACAGCTGTGGTGCTGTGCTTCCATGAGGAGGTGATCTATTAAAAATCTGTCAATATCTTTATCTCCAAGCAAAACTGAAGCCCACGTACATGAAATAACCTTCCCAAGATCACCCTACACAGCATAGAGGAGGAAACAGAAGTAGTAGCTCAAATCTATTCTCTCTTCCTGTCCCATCAGATACCCCAGGTAATTGCATCTGGTTTTGCCTTCTCTGAATTAACTATTTCTTCACAACAATTTATCAGTCCTGGTCTTCATGGTGCGCTTTTAGAGTGGGAAAAAAGGTGCAAACTCATGCAATAGCCCAGCACAATCTTTCTGAAGGTGTTGATGCTGATGGGCACAGACAGGTATGAAATGAACCTGTTACCTCTGAATTCATGTGCCCACTAGGGGACACTGGGACATTACACTTTTGTTCAAATGAAAGATATTTCTAAAGCAATGAAGATGGAAAATCCTCTTGTTCTCGCTCTGAAATACAATAAAAATTATGCATATCTAATTTCTAATCTGTGCAGGGTGATGTGTAATATGTTTTAAAAAGTCTGATCAGTGGCAAGCTCCTGGGCAGGAATGCCAGATCTGAGGAGCTCAAACTGGTCCATGATGTTACAGGTTTTGAATTGCAAAGGTAATGGATCATATTTTTGGCATTTCCCACTCATTAAAAATGGTGTCAGAATGATGGATTAATCTGTGGGCATTTTCTGTCCTTGCTATAATCTTTGCCAAAGGAATGAGGTATTGCAATTATAATGCCTTTTGTATTATATGAATTATGAGGGCAGGCTTCAGAACTTTGACTTCCTTAAAAGCAGCTTTTTTCCATGGTGATTAGATAACCTGGTATTTTACCCCCTTTTCAAGTGAGCAACAGCAAATAAAAACATTTGAGTAAAGGCAGCAGCTGAGTTTAGAATGATAAACTAATATGGAGGAGAGTAGGTTAATGGTGTGTAGTCTATGTAAAAAAGCCTTATGTACTTTCCATTAGTATTTTACATTTCACAGATAGATGGCTGCTGTCTTTTCCCCTTGATGACTTCCCTAGGAATGAGCCTGTAATTTATGTAGCCAGGCTGTGAATTGAGCTGTGCCTTAAAATGGGGAAGGAGGAGCCCTCCTGTGTCTCAGGGAGTTTCTGACGCATTATTTCACTCCCTTCCTCGGCAGGTTCTAAACATGGGGCTGGAGATAGGAATGTTTTCCCCACATGTGGCACAACTGATGATAGGGCCTACATTATTATGTCAACCTGAGTTTAAGTTTAATTTCTGCAAAATATTGTGAAAAATTCAGAGGAAAAAACCTCAGAATTCTGAGCAACACTGACAGAAAGGATGGAGAAAATCAGGTATGAATTTACAAGGATCTTCATGTAAGTGCCTTGTACCTCTCACCCTTTCAAAACATATTTCCAACTTTCTTATTTTAGCCTGGCTTTGTTTCCCTTTGTTTCTTCTCTGCCGTTCCAGACATCGCTCTTTCCTTGGGACGTCCAGCAATTTTTAACAATTCCATGTCTGTTGAGCTCAGCTGATCCATCAGCGCCTTTATTTATAACCAGTGCATGACCAGAAGCCTGAGACACTCATCTGAAGCTCTGAGCACACCTCCTCTGTAAAATGATGAATTTGGTGCTGGTTTGAATTTTAAAATTATGCACGGAGGTCTTACACGTATCCCTTGCACCTGAAGGGAGAGATACCTCCGCATTTGTTTATATCTTTAAGAAAGCCACAAGAAATGACCAAAAGGCAGACAAAAAGTTCAGGTGATTCTCTTCTCTTTCTGCTTGTCCTGTGTTTCTTAATCTTTTGAAGGCTGTAATTAAGACTTAGGGAGTAATTAAGACTTAGGGAGTAATTAAGACTTAAGGACCCATATGCCTGTTACTCTGAAGGTGGCTGTGGTGAAAGAGAGGAGCAGGTGAGATTGGTGGTGAAATTGGCTGTGATAATTCCTGGAAGCCTAAAACAGCCCAGGTTGGATGTTTGGGATGGACTTTGAAAGATTGTTTTGTTCAGACTTTCATGGGAAAAGGAGTTTATCCCATCTCACCTTTAAAACCTCCAGTGATGGGGGCTCTGCCACCTCCCTGGGAAGGGTGTTCCAGGGCATGGTTGTTTCGCTCTGAAAAATTTCCTTTTCATCATCAAGATGAAAGTTAAGACATTTTTCTGTAAGTTGAGGAACACGTTTCCTATTTTTGCACTATTTTTGAAGCTGCATAAAATCACAGGGAAATGCAGAAACCATCCTGAGACACAGCATTTGCTCCGTGGTTTTTTCTTTATATTCGTAAGCAGAGTATTATGTATACACTCATTTTCTGAACAATGGCTTTCATGAATTTTTTGGAAGTTGAAAAAAAAAAGAAAGATGAGTTTACGTGTGATGCCTTTTAGAGATTATTCTCTTTCTAATCATACCACTTGGAAAATGTTATTTTAAAAAAATGCTCTGCTCAGCGTTCAATCACTCAAATTATTCAGCAGCATTGTTTAAAAATAGAAGCAGTGAATTAATTATTTGTCCGATTGGAAGCCAGTGACACAGATGAACAAAGTCAGAATTCTGTCGCTCATGGTTTTGAAAAGAAAGTTCTGATAAAGGTATGAACTTGAGTGTTGCAAGAAAAGAAGCATTCAAGGGAAAGATCTCTTTATCTTGACATAAAATCTAAAGGGAGGTTATATTAAGGAACATTGGCGTGCCTGTGAGTAGACCCCAAGCACTCACATCACATATTCATGAGTCTGAAAACCTCTTATTAAATGCTGCTCTGTTTTTGTCTTAGTCACAGGAGTTGAAGCTTTACCTTTGTTTTTCACTTCTTATGTCAGTTCTGGGTACCTCTGTCTTTCAACAGCCTGGCTGGTGTTTTAAATCTGGGATACACCTGACTGACCTCAGTCCTTGGTGCTGCGGGAAATGCACCTTGTCCTTCCAGAGGGAGCTGAAGGAAAGATGGAGACAGAGGATTTCCAAGGGATGAACACAGGGAATGGCTTCCCAGTGCCAGAGGGCAGGGCTGGATGGGATATTGGGCAGGAATTGTTCCCTGGGAGGGTGGGCAGGCCCTGGCACAGGGTGCCCAGAGAAGCTGTGGCTGCCCCTGGATCCCTGGCAGTGCCCAAGGCCAGGCTGGACACTGGGGCTTGGAGCAGCCTGGGACAGTGGGAGGGGTCCCTGCCCATGGCAGGGGGTGGCACTGGATGGGCTTTAAGGTCCCTTCCAACCCAAATCATTCCATGGTTCTGTGATTAAATTCATTTGAAACAGCTCATGCCATTTTATACATTTTGACTGTACAAATTGTTTTTAAAGAGTCTTTTCAGTGTTTCATTTTAGGGTGAAGTATCTTAAAATTGTTTCCTTTTTTCCTGTTGCCTCATCTGTGGCTTCCATCTTCGAAAGAAGCACAGAGGATGAGAAAGCTCAGGGACTTTGTAGTTGGCTATGAGGAAAATCTCTCTGTCGTGGGAGTGGCTCAGCACCAGAACAGAATGCCCAGGAAGCTGCTGTGTCCCCATCTGTGGGGATTTTAAGAGCTTGATGGGACAAAGCCCTGAAGAGCCTGACCTAACTTTGAGGTTAGTCTTGCTTAGAGCAAAAATTTGGACTACAGATTTCACGAGGTCACTTTCAACCTATTTTTTTCTGTGATTGAGGGATATTTTTTCTGAGTTGAATGCGGCTGCACAGACTTTTTAGATGTTATTTATTCTTTCATGTTCTCCTAATAGGAAGCTTTAATTAACAAACAAAGAGGTGTTAATACAGGCATAGTTTGGTACAAAAAAAAAAGGAAGGTGGCACAGTGGTGTATTTTGAAATATGAGAAACAAGGAAATACAAGCAACTCAGAAAAGGGCCTGTGTGTCCTTAGTGAAAACTGAAGAAAACAGGAGAGAAGTTGATGTTGAGAACAGCCACATGTGTGGCCTTTGAGCCTTTAGTACAATAATCTCTGAGTTTCAAAAGCTTGAGGAATAATAATTCTGTTGATTTTTATAAGCAAATGTCTGTAGTTTTAAGAAAATAAGGAAATTTTTAGCATCCAATAATTTTATCAGTGACAAAATGAATCCAGCAGCTGAAATACTCCATGTATGTCTTATACATTATAATAAACACATCTGAAAATTAGAAAAAATAGATTATTTCCAAGTTCAACTATAAACATCATCCAGCAAAACAAAATGAGAGAGAGAGTTTGCTGTCACTTTATTTGTCATGGTGTTTCAACATCTCACTGGCCAGGAATAAACTTTGGGTTTCCACCAAATGTTTCATCTGAATGTGTGGAAGCAGTTTACAATAGCTCTAAACACATAAATGCTCTTTATTCAAACACCAACATGCACTGGGTCAAGGCTCTGGCAAATCACAATTAAGTAACTTTTAGTGGCTTTGAGACACCAAACAGATTTAGCTTCAAGTACAGGATTGCCTTACTCCAGCTGGGTGATCTCAGGCCATTCCACCAGTAACAAAACTTGCTGGTTTCTGTGGGTTTGAGCACTTCGTATACCCTGAAAAACAGTAATGGACTTTTGTGACCAAGTTTTAACGAATAGATTGACCTGAAGTAGAGCCCTACATATTTAATCAGTATCAGTAAGTTTTATTTATGTAAGGATGACAAAATTTGGCTTTCCCAAATTATAACAGCTTATTTTTCCAGGGTGGCATTTTCATTAAAAGTTAAATGGGATATAAAAATGTCTCCAAAGTATTTGATGCTGTTCTGGAATAAAAAGGACAGCATATTACAACAAAAAAGATTCCTAAAGTATTTCACATTTTATGGGGGGGAAACAAATAGCCTAAAACACTGTAAAATATGAGCTAAACTCTCATCCTGTGAAAGCACTGTTGTATAAAGAAGATCTAGAAAATATTAGGAGAGCTTGATTTAATGCACTCTATTAATTACTATTAATTATTTAAAATGTTATAAAACTCCCCCACCAGCCCCCACTGAGATGCCATCATGTCAAGCAAGCAATTAAAATACAATACAGTTAACCATAAAATAGAAAGCAGAAGGAAATAAAATATTAAAAAGCTAAACAAAGTGGTGCTGTTAACAAATCTTTAGCATTTACTGAAATTCTCAATTGCCTGAAACCGAACCAATTCCAATTGCATCAACTGATTTGTATTTCAACTCTTAAAGTCCTACCTTCTCCGAAAATCTTATGCCATAAATTAATTTTTTTTTTTTTTTAGATCCCATTATGATCTTTGCTATTGGAATTGACTAATTTATGTCATGAAGAGAAGGCAACCATCAAAGAAATCGCAACCTGTAAAGAACACTGAATAAAATGGGCTTTTCTTGATTCAGGAAAACATTCTGGGAAGCAGAGAGAGGTGACTGTTAATTACAAAGGGGTTTTTTAAAAGAATAATGGCATGGTAAAGATCAATATGAATCCATTGCTATGGAGCTGATTTGGGCATCAGCAAATTAAGACACAACTAATTAGACTAAAGTCTGCCAGGACTATGTTAAGCATGCCACTATAAACAAGGGAGAATATGAGAAAAGCTTTTTATAATGTAATTATCTATAGAATTTTCCTTCCCTCTGCCACTGTAGCAAGAGTCACCATTTGCATGCTAAAATGCAGAAAATTGTTGACTTGTCTGTATTTTTACTGGAATTACATCAGCAGAACTCTGCAAGCCTGAAATTTCCCTCACATTTTACACCTACACCCCGTGTCTGCCTTTGACTGTGGTGATAAATGCTGAGGCCTGGAATTTTGATTCTTCCAAAATATTCTCAATCCATGATATTTTGTATTTGTCAATTATATCAGTCTAAACTAAGGCTGTGCTTCTCTGACCTTCGTCCCCTCACAGGACCAGTGTGATAAACTTTCTTAAAACACATCTCACAGATGAGGACTGCGAAAGGGAAATGATCCAGTGAAATACATTCCTTTTTAATAACCTACCTTCCCCTGTAATTAAAGGCAATTCCAAAATGCAACAGTTTAATCCAAGACAAATGCTGCCTCTCCACTCAGCTGTTAAGCATAAAAAACCCTGCAACCATCTGTCATGTATGATTATTAGACATGTCAACGTGCTTTGTGCTGCACTCCTTTAAAGTACTGTAGGTTCTAGATGTCAATTTATATTGTGTCACCCATTACAGACTCAATACATACATTTCCATGTCAGCAGGAGGCTGTTTGCTTTAATGGGCCCCTCTACAACTGAGAAAAACACAACTCTGTTATCAAATGATCACTGCCTGACTGAAGCAAGAGCTCAAACTCCAGAAATTTTCTTACAGTTGGCATTCCAGTAAATCTGTTTGGTTTGCCTGGTTGGTTGGTTGGAATAGATAGGGGCCCCACTTGGACAGTTTGATTACCATTGGGAGTGATTTGGAAGAGTGGAAACTCATGCATTTTTACACCTACAGAAAAGTCTGTCAAATCCTCTCTCGGAAACATTCCAACGTTTACAGAATGATTGGTAGAGCAGAGAAAAGCTCTGACACGTGAATCTCACCTGGGGAATGATTCCTGCTAAGCTTTAGTTCTGATCTTGGTTCTGCCTCCTCCCACACTGCCCCTGTTGGGGTTGGCCATGGCATCCTTCCAGATGTATTGATTTAGAAGCCTCAGGGATTGTGCTCTTCCCACTGTTCAGGTTTTGTTCAGTGCGGGGAAGGTTTTGCTCAGTGATTGCCCCTGGATATTCTGCAGTACCAAAACATTGCCTTTCCTCCTCCCAAGGCATAGTCCTGAAGAAATAACCAGAGAAAATATTTGAATGTTTTCCTTGAGAAAAGATTGAGAATTCAGGACCTCAGCAGCTCAGAATTCAAACCCAGGCAGGCCCAGCCCTTCCATTTCACGGCTGATTGGGTTTGGGAACCCAATGATCCTTATGTTTGGAACAGCTTGGATAGGCATTTATTGCCAAGTGTTATCAGGCCCTGACGTGGCTTTTCTTGAACATCACAGCAAGGCTGTGCTTTGAAACATCTTCTTAAAAAATATTGCCTTCACTGCTGCAAAGTCTTTGATTTTATATACAATTTTATCCTTGTAATAATGGTGTTGCTGTGAAATTAAATGAGAAGTGTTTACAGAATCCAGTCTATTAAAGGCACAGTGCTCATAATAGTTACAGGATTTTAGTACAGGAAAAGACAGGTATTTAGATAGGAAAAAACCACTTTTTGTTCAGTTTTATTCTAAAACTCCTAAGGTATGTTTTATAGAAATATATATATATGATAGTTCTGTTTATTTCTGTCATTCTCTTGTTCCTCTGCATTCTTATATGAGTACATGAAACTTGTGGACAAAATAGCAATGAACAAAAAATCCAGTATTTCCAGCTGCTTCATAAACAGTTTTTACTGAGTGTAGAACTTATTTTTGTCAAAATAAATTAGATTGCACTCTATATTTACAAGAGTTTTTTTTTTTCTCGATTGAAAGGTAGATTTAATGGAGTTGTTATTTCTCAAGCACACATATGTTCTATCCCAATCATATATGTGCTTTTAAGACAAAGCTCTTTTATTCTTTAAAAGTGAAACACAATTTCAATAGCAAGTAATTGACTATTTCCACACCTAATCCTTCACTAGCTGGAATTGTTCCCTTCAAGCAATTCTTACCTTTGTTTGAGGAAGTTCTTTTTTTGTTGTTATTACTATGAGTTGAATATCATAATTTTAAAGCAGGTACATTAAGGTAATGGAAAATTAATTTGCTGCCTATTAAGTCAGGTATAATTATGTTAAAATATAATGGTAATGAACTTTGATCATTCAGGAAAGTTAGAAAATTAGTATAACAGATCCAAAATAATGGTAGTAAAATTCCAGTAGAGTTCTAAGTGAAGAGTAAGTATTGCTTGTTTCATCATAAGCATTATGGTTACCTGTTAACAGAATCATGAAGAATTTCTGCAACACATAATCAAATATAAACTCTGACTTTAGAAATCCACTGAGAACTCTGAGACATCGTTTGAGAATTAGAATAATTAATTTAAGGAATTGGATGTACCTTCTACACATCCTTCTTTTCACTAAGGTAAATATTTTGTATCAGCTCATGTAGTAAGGATAGTTTTTGCTTTATCATTAGAATTCAGAGATCTGTGTGGACTTAAAATGTTCCTTGTAGACCAAGGCATCTCCTGTTTTTTGGTTTTTGTTTTTTTTTTTTTTGTTTTTTTTTTTAACCTGGAAATTTTTCCTGAGCAGTAGGAAATATGGATACAGTTATCCAGCACTTCATTCTGCTCTGGTTGTTTAAAAATGGGAACTGTGCCTGTGCAGATCAACTCCACAGTGCATGCCTGGGAACGGCAGCCCTCTAACAAAGCCTTGCACTGAGTTTATATAGATATAAATATAAATTTAAATATAAATATATGAATATACACGGACCTTTTGCCTGTCTGCCTGGACAGCCAGCGTGAGAGACCCTTGGTGTGTCACTGACTGAAGTGGCCAGAGGAGGTGGTCACTAGAAAAAGGCAGAACTTCTTTACTCTGCAGCCAATGAATTCCTGGATTTTCCTGCCCCACGAGATGGTAGAGGCAGAGAGTGTCAAGAGGTTTAATGTAGGGTTAGACAAATCTGTGGACAGTATCTTCACAAATCCTAAGGAAGGAGGGCAGAAAGGTGCCTTCTCCCTACTCCAGTGCCTGTAGGGGGACAAAAAGCAACAGATTGAAGAAAATAGCTAAGCTTTTCTGATTTGCAGAAACATCTTTTACTGCTGCTGGAGGCAGAGCACTGGGCTGGACTGTTGGGCTGGTCCAGCACTGCATCTCTCCCAAGCGGGAGAGTGAGATAAGGAAATACTCCTCCATACCCTAAGAACGGAACAAGGGGTTGTGAGGTTTTAGCCTCCTTCTTTGGCTTCAGCCAGCACAGGCCAGAAGATGTTGTAAGGAAAGAACACAGTCATTAAGGGGTGATGTTTTTAATCCTGTGACTGAAGAGATCTAAAATCTGAGAGGTCTGAATGGAGGTTGTGGAGTGTCTGTGGAGATTTAGAGGCTGCAAATACGTCAGTGCCTGGGAGACTGATCAACAGCTGCTCCCCTGCAGAGGGCCTTTAGCAAGTAGAGAGAAATTGTCTGGGAACAGGTACCTTTCTCCCTGGCCTTGTTTGGTAGTGTTAAAGGCCCTGGGCACTGCCTAGGAATTGCATGGATTTGATGTAGTCCCCAAGGTCATCACACTGAGGAGAGGACATGCGAGGATTTGGGTCTCAGAGAGCACATGAAGCACTCTGAACACTGCAGCTGGGCTATATCTGATGTCACAGGTGGAGTAACGTGTTCTTTTCATCTTGAAAATTGCTGCAGGATGGGTCTCCGAGTGCTTATTAACACAGCAGCAATAATGCTGGGGTGGGATAAGGGAATATGTGCACCACAGCCATGTGCTATCTAAACAGGGGCAGAAAAGCTTCCATGCAGACACTCCTCTCCTTCAGCAGAGGGCTGGCAAGATTCCCAGCTACAGCTATAGCAATATTTCCAGCAGGTGCCCACCTAATCTCTTCTTAGAGGTTTCTATGAATCTGGGCTTCATAATCTGCCAGTCCATTCCCCTGTATCACTGCTCCTTCTGCTCAAAACCTTTATTTCCTGCTCTCTTGGTATTTGACTCAAGTGCTCCTTATTTTTCTGAAGACTTCTTCTTAACTCTCTGCAAGTGGTAGGAAAAGCAGGTGGTGTCAGCCTCCTGCTACTGACCTGTTCTAATGCATGTGTAAGGAGCACTGGAACTGTAAAAAGGTGTGACCTGAGACAAGGTTTTGCAGCCTCTAGAGAGGCCTTGTGGAGAAATCAATCAAGAGGACATGCTCACAAAATTATGTGTGAGCTTGCTTGCCATGATATATAAGAGAATAGAATTTTTCTGGGGAGGGGAGGGGAGGGGAGGGGAGGAGTGGATATGCTGAGGCAGCCCTTGAGAACACNGAGGAGAGGAGAGGAGAGGAGATAAATAGACTGTTTTGTTTGGAAGGGATGTACAAGGATTATCCAGTCCCAGTGCCCAGTCAGTTCAGGGCTAAGCAAGATAAAACACGTTGTTAAAGGCATTGTCCAAATGTCTTTTAAAGCCTGACAGACCCGGGGTATCAACCACATCTCTAAGAAGCCATTCCAGTGCTTGACCACCCTCTGGGTAAAGAAATGCTTCTCAGTCTCCAGTGTAAACCTCCACTGGTGCAGGTTTGAACCATTCCATGTGTCCTATCACTGGATCCAATGAGGAGACCTCAGCACTCCCTTCCCCACATCCCCCTCAGGAAGCTGCAGGGAGCAGTGAGCTCACCCCCTCCTCAGCCTCCTTTTCTCCAGATTAGGAAAGCTCAGAGTCCTTGTCCACTCCTCACAGGAGTTCTTGCAAGATTTGTAAATGCTTAAAGAACTTCTGGAAAACTAAAAAGTCCAGAATATTTCAGAATTCAAAATGTGAAATGTTTCTGATATACTAAGCAGTAGTATGATGTGGAAATCAGAGAAAATTAGTTGCATGCTTTAGTTAGTTTTCCATAAGAAGAGGGAGGAAAGGATCCCACTGTACTAAGACTAAATTAGAAGCATGGATCTGTAGGTTTTATTACTGATCCCTTTAAACACTCACTAATTTTTGTTAATGAATATGGAAATTTCCCTGATTGATCACTAATTACAAATGAACTACACTGTGAGATTAGTGATGATATATCTTGGACAAAGGAAATTGAATTCTCAAGGTTAGTTTTCTTACAGTAAGCCAAATACTCCCTGGCACTCTGCAGCACCATTTGCATTTCAATGAGGTTGTGGCTCTGTGCCATTAGTTACCATACCTTGCCTTCAGTGTAGTCATCCTGAAAAAAGTCCCTGCAAAAAGAAAAAGCTCTCATTTTTTAGTCTAAAAGTTGGTTTCCTATGTGTAATTATTATTTTTTTTAATATATTACTATTTTAAGAACAAAATCAGCTGCTATAGTTCTATCTCTAATTTAAAGGCATAAATCCAACACATCTGAAAGTTTAATTCCACACATAGTGTGGCACACGTATATTTTTAATACACTTAAGCAAGTCAGCGATGATCTTGGCAAATTCACTGAATGCTCCACTCACCTAAAATGAGAAAATAACCTAAATTTCCAGAAGCAGCAAGATTTCTAACTTTGTACTTTCGTGGTGTCTTCAACCTGAATGTTTTAATTCATGCTTCTTTATTGGCAGGAGTAGCTGCTTTCTAGTGAATAGCAATGCTTCTGGATTTTTTAATCCATATATAAATGAACAAGCATGTCACATAATTATCTATTCTAATAGTACCTGGAATATTTCTCTTTTTCCATTTATTTATTGTATCCAGGTCTCTAAGCAAGTTTTATATTAAAAATCACTGTTAGTTCTGATGAGGGATAGATACCATGAATAATGGTTACTTATATTTCAATTTTTATGATTTGGTATCTTGAACTGGCCATATAATGTAAAGTCAAGTCTTCCAGCAATTTCTGAGTGTCTAAGAGACCTTCTTGTCGATGATTTGCCTCAAAGACCTCTAAACACGAATTAGTGGAGTGGCTTCCCCATTTGTATGCAGTCTCTGTCCTTGCTGTCCTTCTCTTGCAGAACTGAGATGTCTAAAGCCTGGATGCTTTCCTGTCCCCCAGTTCTGCACTGAGTAACGTGGCTCTGCTAAATCAGGAGCACTGATCTAGCACAGAGCTAGGGAGACCTTTGGCAAAAACATTAGCAGCTAAAGGAATCACCTCTCTCCAAATTCTTGTCTTTTTGTGAAGCTGAAAGAATATGAAATTTCATATTCTGTGCCTTTGGAACAACACTGTAGACTGGGAGTGGGGGTTGGCACCTGTCACCTAAAACAATAGGTAGGAACTGAATGCATTCAAATTGCCATTGTACAGATTAGGCAGTGTCAGAGACAATGCCATCATTCTATTGTTCCCACTAAGAGCACATGAAAGACAAATCCAGTGACACATTGTGTAGAGAGTTCTCAAAAGTGACTGGGAAGAGCAGGAGAGAATTAAGTGTCAGCATGTTTTAGTGCTGATATCAAATGCTCTCCATCTCGGGCTCTGCCTGACGAGTGTTTAGTGAGTCCTGTTGTTGTAGGCATGTGCTTTCTTTACTTTCCCTGCATTTGCCTTTCCTGACTGTTCCTGTATTGAATAAAGTTGCACTTTCATTAATGCAGGTCTTTCAGCAATGCCTTAGTCACAGCCAGACCGACTCTGGTTATGCCTTTGTTAGATCTCAAACTAAGCATGGCCGTGTGAATCATCTTTTTAATGAGAAACCTTCCAAATAAACTTCTTGGTACAGAAGTGTGGGTTAGTGGTGACTCAAAAGCAAGAACTGTGGGGTACAAGTCAGAGCAGAACTTTTCTCACCTTAATTGCTCTGTGTTGCTGAAGAGGTTGACTTTCATAAGAGAAGAAAAATCATTCCATTTAGAATAATTTAAAAACAAACAAAAACAAATCTGAGGCTGTTTGTGTGTGCAAATGCAGCATATTTATCACAGTTTGCAGTAGCTTGTTTGCTGGTTTGTTTTATGTTCCCTTCCTAATGTCATCAGAGTGCTCCTGGGGAAAAACCTCAAACAGCAAACATCAAACTGACAATAGGCAGGATGAGTATTCCCAGACCTTGCATCATCTCAAATAATCACAATAAATAATTAAGAGCAGCCATAGCATCACACAAATGTTTGACCAAGAAGTGATGTCTCACACTGCATTTTAAATGTCAGAAAGTCAGGGACTGGTGAACAAGTGCACAGAGCAAATTTAACAGCAAACCTGGAAAGGTCCCATTCCTGTACCAAGTGGCAACACGAGTTACTGTCACTGAAGCACAGCTGAGCTCAAGGGATGGGACTTGACTGTGATCATGCACGTGGAGATTATAGAATCATGGAATGGTTTGGGTTGGATGGAGCCTTAAAGCCCATCCAGTGCCACCCCTGCCATGGGCAGGGACACCTCCCACTGTCCCAGGCTGCTCCAAGCCCCAGTGTCCAACCTGGCCTTGGGCACTGCCAGGGATCCAGGGGCAGCCACAGCTTCTCTGGGCACCCTGTGCCAGGGCCTGCCCACCCTCCCAGGGAACAATTCCTTCCCAATGTCCCATCCAGCCCTGCCCTCTGGCACTGGGAAGCCATTCCCTGGGTCCTGGTACTCCAGTTCCTGAGGAATTGTCCCTCTCCAATGAGAATATGTAGGACAGCGAGGCTCCAGTGGAAGTGTCAAAAGCTGTGGCTTCCCTTCAGGCTTCTTTTAATGAAACAACAACTAAAAGCTTCTCTGAGCAGTCGTTCTCCCTTTCACTCTGTCTCCACATCCAAACATGTTCCTTCAAGGCTTTCCATGGTCTCATCTGTGTCCCAGGTCCTATGGAGTGGGATTGTGAAGCCTTGCAGAAGGAGGGAATACTGTGTGTTACGGATTCCCTCTTTCCAGCCGCTCTGGAGACTAACAGGGAGTTTCATGCTGTTGTGAATGCTTCAGATCCATCTACTTTATGTTGTTGTTCTTCCTTTTGACAGTCTGAGCAGTGGATGCTAATGGACATTTGGAGCACCCTGCCTCACTGATAGTCCTTCAGAATCAATAAACCTTAGATATTATTTTATTTAGTCTCTGGAGTAGCATTACAGGTATGAATGGTAAGAATATTGGGGTGCTTTAGTACATTTGAGGAATGTAGCCTGCATTTCGGGGTAGGCTTTATGGTAAGCACTGGAGTCCTCAAGTGGGGCTGGGCATGGATCCAAGCACTCACCTGGAGAAGGGAGAAGCTGAACCTCACCCATTAACTGCATGCAGAATTTAGCAGTCATCTTAAGATGAATTTTAGACAGGACAGCTGCTTCTGGAATTTTAACCTGTTCAAGAAGATCCTTTCAATTATGAAGTGAATATTCTATCACAGTTTAAAGCTGTACTAATGTCTTTAAGTCTTTATCAGTTTAAAGCTGTTGTCACAAAGGGTTTTGGAACTCGACTTTCTACTTTGATCTGCTCGTCTCAGACGCTGCAGTGTTGACTGTGAAGATACAAGAAGGCCTGGTTGCAGATGAACAAATTCTTGGCTACCATAAACCAGCACAGCTTTATTGAAGTCAACAGAACTACGTGGAATCTCCTATGAGCTGGAATTTCCTACTGCCCCAGTTTGCTGTGTGAATTTATCTTTTGGAACTTCTTTATGTGCTCTATTTGTATTTAAAAAAAAAAAAAATTTATAGATACATTCATTGATGTATCACCTTTGAGCCTTGTGAAAGGAGTGTGAATGCTAACATGGAATAGATAAATTAAAAAAAAAATAAAAAGATAAAGAGAAAACATTTTTTTAAATACCTTTCTAAGGTACAAATAAGAAAATGGACTTATGCCTCACAAATTTGAGGTAGACAGACTACAAGAAATCCCAAGGGATTCGCACTAAACCTCGGAATGCTGCAGTGGATCTGTTCCTGCTGCAGCTGGGTGCTATTCTGTCAGGGTGTTTGTCTGTTCCTGTATTAGTTATGCCAGAAAAGTCCTGGAATCAGTCTTGGACACTTTAGTGTTACCTGAGAACAGATGGCTCTGTTCTCTTGACACGATATTTAAGGAGCAACTTTGTGACAGGTCTCAGAGTTTTACTGATGTAGATGTTTAGCCTTCAAGGATTCCCTGGCAGCCAAACAACAGTTGGAATAATTTTGTGACTAAGCTTGGGTACATAGGATTCCTGGTAAAATGACAAATTCAGGACCCATTGGTGCACATCTTTAATGGGTTACTTTGCCAGTCGTGGTATGGCGATGTAAGAACAATTTATTATTAGAGGAAACAAGTGGTACAGAGATCTACAGTTGTGTTACCCCACATGGGAGTGTTTCCATATTTACTGGTGGATATTGTACTAAACTCAGGAGTTGTGGGCTGTTATTACATGAGAGTCTCATTAGCTAGTTATCAACAATAATATAAAGGCAGTCTGGAAGTTACTTTGCAAACCGGTGTGGATTTGGCCCTGGTAACTGAAATTATTATTGCATAAAACACTTTTATAAGATTTAATTTATTGTACTTTATAATGTGGCTGTAAGTTATGGACAGATTATGGTCAGTGACACTCGCAAGCAAAAATATATATTTTAGGGAGAAGTGGTTACCTTTCCCAAACATCTTTAAGTGATCAAATAATCTATATTTGCATATGTGTCTGTCTCTCCAGATGGTCAGAATCTATGTGGATGTAGAAGGTCTGATTTTTAATATTGAATTACTCCTTTTTTTTTTTTTTTTAACTAACACAACATTAAGAATTTTGAGAACAAGTTAACCAAATGGTGATTGCTTTTACGTAGCTCTTTACTTATTTTATGAAGAAATCTGTTTTACACAAAATTTGCTCTTTATGATACTTAACGAGCAGTTATTTATACAGCTAAATAAGAGAGAAAAGGGTTGACAATGTTCAATATCAATTTCTGTATTGGGCTTAGGAGGTAGAATATGGAATTGTTCTTGACTATTATCTTCTCTTGTGAGTCTTAGGCTGTCTATTCTTGAGCTAGTAATTAAACATTAAATGCCACATTTGAGAGGTTATGAACATTTACAGTGATTGCAATACTGTATTAATGGACTGCTAGAGAGAGGTACTTTGAGTTTTAAAGCAGGCAGAGGAAAACTTAATGAAAGAATCAGCTAATTCTGTCTCTTTAGCATTATTAAAACCTGTGGTTTTTATGGAGTCTCCGTTTTCTCAACTCTGAGATGGTGTGCCTAGAGTCAAATTGTAGAAGGATATTCCTATCCTATAAAAAAGATTGAAACTGATAATTTTAAAAAATCCAAGCCCTTCAGGAAAATAGAATTTTACAAATAGATGTCCTTGAATAGTTCAAGATTGAAGTACATCCATTTTCAGAAAGCAGGATGTACATTGCTGTCCCAGTAAGAATAAAAGAATTAAATAGTTGGATATCTCTTAAACTTTTAATGTTTTATGGATTTTTACTAATTATTATATAAACCATTAGAGAGATGACAGCTGAATTATTAATTGTAATAATTTTCTCCTTTAAGTTGTTTTCTGTAAATATGCTTTCTGTAAATATTTCTACAGAGTGCCAGTTAATTACAGCCCCTCCATGGGCAATGATGATGGAGGAAATTAATAAGCTATATGCAGAACTTGATTAATCTCTATGATTTCCACAATTTGGACCATTTCCTCAGGGCCTAACATGCTCAGACAGTTCTTCCTGGACTCTGAAGTATTCCTTAGCATAACAGAATTGGCTCTGTAACCTCCTGCCTGCCAGGACCTCCTTATGCTCTCCCAGGTCCTGGAAGCCACAGGAGTGGCTCTTCATGCTCTTCAGAGTCCTGTTCTCCTCCCAGATGGCACAGAGCCAAAGATGACGCATCCATGGCCTTCCTCCCCACGTGCTGTCAGCCCCCAACAGCAGCTGAAGGATCTGCTCAGTTCTTGGTCATAAATGTCACTGATGATGGACTGTCATTTCAGGCAAAATCAGGGCTGCCATGCCACTGTCAGAAATGAACTTTGCTTTTGTTGTCTCTGGGGGCAATGGCTTGTGGGACTGGTGGGAGTTCTTTGTGTGAAGCCTTCTCTCCTCAGACTAATGACTACTCCAAGCTGATGGAAGCCCCAAGCCTTTTCATGGCATGGAGACCTCAGCATTGCTTGTCTAAAATTTACTGTTCAAATAGATGTTTTATCAATTTTTGAATCTTTCAGGTTTGGGAAGATATCGGTATCCTGAAAGGAGCCTACAAGAAAGATGGAAAGGGACTGTTTACATGGGCCTGGAGTGCCAGGACAAGGGGGAACAGCTTCCCACTGACAGAGCTAGATGGGATATTGGGCAGGAATTGTTCCCTGGGAGGGTGGGCAGGCCCTGGCACAGGGTGCCCAGAGAAGCTGTGGCTGCCCCTGGATCCCTGGCAGTGCCCAAGGCCAGGTTGGACACTGGGGCTTGGAGCAGCCTGGGACAGTGGGAGGTGTCCCTGCCCATGGCACGGGTGGGTCTGGATGAGTTTTAAGGTCCCTTCCAACCCAAATCATTCCATGATTCTATGATAATGTCATTTAAGATTTCGGAATATTAACCTGCGCAGCACAGAGTGGGCTGATTTCTTTATTTACCACCTTCTCCAAGTAGTGTCGTAGTGCCAGTCTGGGAGCCATCCATCATCTCTCTGACATGGTTATTCAGCAAGTCAGAACTGATAAATATGAATTATCTGGTCTCACTTGTCAGCACGAATGTCATCCTTGAACAAATGCAAAATCATTTCCAAACCAAAGGCCATGCTCCTGCGAATTGTTAACTATTGACTGCAGAATAAGTTACGGGTTTCCTCGTGATTAGCAAATTTTGGCAAGCTTCTGGACTCCCAGCTTAGTTTGGGAATTAGGATCATATATACACTTTGCAGAGGCAGCGAGGTAAAGCACATGATGGCTCTTGTATTGTGTTCTGGAACATAATTCCTCAGCTAATTCAGTTTCTCTGCGCCCTCATTCTCTTTTCCAATGGTGAAAAAAAATGAAGTTCTAAAGTTTGCTAAATGACTAACCAAGCAGTCACTTAACTTGCTATTAATTACGAGTTACTGACCATGCAGACAGAATGCTGATGGTTTTCATCGTTCAGAAGATGTTGGAGAAGGATTTCTGTAGCTCAGCAGGTCTAACTGCATGGGTGGACTTCACCACTGAATGCTTTTAGATGTGTTATTCTCCTCTATGTACATAAGAAAATATAATATGAAAAAAATTATCTGTGTACCCTCTGCCCCAGTGAACCTGGCACCCTGAGTTACTTAAAAAATAAAGGAAAGAAAAAAATCACCAAAAAAACCCGAAACAAAACAAAACAAAAAAACCAAACCAACCAAACAAAAAAAAACCCCAAAAGACAAAAAAACCCAAAAAAAACCCCTCAAAAAACCCAAAAGACCCCCCCAAAAAACCCAAAACAAAAACCAAAAAAAAAAAATCCCACAAACAAATAAACAAACAAAAAACCACAAACAAACAAACAAAAAAACTAAAAAAAAAAACTGGAGCAATGTAAAAAGAAATAAAAGTTCCAGGACAGTCTTAGTGTAGACTTCTTTAGCTAATTTAGTGAGATTTTTAATAGAGAGAGAGCATAAGTTAAACATAAATTAAAAAGTAACTTCTAATGAAGTATTTTTATAGGAGAATATTTTGTGACTGCTCTGTCTGGTTTTATATCTTTAATTTGCTGAGTAAAAATATAGATGACTCTTTTTCTCTGTTTTTAGCAACCTCCTGGAGTTAAAAGCATGAATAGAAATGTACATCCATTCTCTAGTAACTGCTCCTCCTTGCAATCTAGAGAGCAATGGAAAAATCCTGTAGGTCCAGAGGAGGCCACGGAGGTGCTGGGGGGGCTGGAGCCCCTCCCCTGTGGAGCCAGCCTGGGAGAGCTGGGGCTGCTCAGCCTGGAGAGGAGAAGGTTGTGTGGAGACCTCACAGCTCCTTCCAGGCTCTGAAGGGGCTGCAGGGAACCCAGAGAGGGACAATTCCTCAGGGACTGGAGGGACAGGGCACAGGGAACGGCTTCCCAGTGCCAGAGGGCAGGGCTGGATGGGATATTGGGCAGGAATTGTTCCCTGGGAGGGTGGGCAGGCCCTGGCACAGGGTGCCCAGAGAAGCTGTGGCTGCCCCTGGATCCCTGGCAGTGCCCAAGGCCAGGTTGGACACTGGGGCTGGGAGCAGCCTGGGACAGTGGGAGGTGTCCCTGCCCATGGCAGGGGTGGCACTGGATGGGCTTTAAGGTTCCTCCCAACCCAAACCACTCCATGATTCTGTGATTCTATGACAGAACTTTCCGTATCCAGCTTTAATACTTAATTCTATTTCTCCTTGTTTCATACACAATAAGTGATGAATACAAATATTAACTCAACACGTAACTCATAACTCAAAACCACAGTATTTTGTTTCTAAGAGTTTCTGAAGGCAACTATAAAATAATGATTCTGATATTTTCAGCCAGTGGATCTTCATTGGCTCTCACACAAGGTCTGTGGATTTTTTGCTTCATCACCTACAGGCTTATTTTCCTTTTTTTTACAACAGCAGGCCCACATCCAAACTGCAGAACAGCATTTACCATGTGAAACCTGAACAGGATGGAGTACATGCAATGCTGGGAAAGCAGAGAATTAAAACTGATGTCCAAGATGTAAAATCACAGAAGGCAGTGGGTGTTCTGCAGCGAGCAGGCAGCCACACTTCATCACACTCCCCAGGCCACTTGCTCTGTAGCCATTTACTTCCCCAGCAGGAGCCCTTCGCTCCAGTCACACTTCCTTAGCAATTCTCCACATTTGATCGATTATTCAAATAGCTGACTGTGTCTTCAGACCTGCAGAGGTTTTCAGATGCACTTGTGCAAAAAGTTTATGGGTTAATTTCTTATCTTAATATATAATTAAAGGACAATATTTCTTATTTTGCATGTTAGTTTTCATGCCATGGCAAATTACTAATGCTCAGCTATTTTAGTCCCCTAAAGCACAAGAAATTCTTTGCTAACTTAAATGAACAGGTTAGTTCCTTCTCTTCTAATGCAAAAGTCCTGTCATAAATTATTTTTTTCTTGTTAATTCTACTTTTTGAAACACTTACTGCTAATTGGTCTAGCCAAAAAAATCTGCCTTCTCTTCTCTGAGGTTCGTCCATGAAAACCTCTCCTCCTGTGTGACAGTACTCTTCTTTCTAGTGTTCTTTTCCTTTGTACCATTTATTGTTTCTTTAGGGCAACTCTGAAAGTGAACGAATTAAGCTTTCTTCAAGAGATTCTGAAAAATTAACTATTTTAGGCGAGGAGATAAAAGCTAATCAAGTCTCGGGTATTAAAAATTTGGATTTCATTATAGATTTAGCTATTCCTAATTAGATGATGTGATGGCTGCTTCTGAAAATGCTGCATTGCTCTTGACATATTATGGTGGTTTGTCCTGCATGGTGGACAGTCTGTCCTTGTCAACCTTCTCCTGACTCCAGATCGCCTGCCCTAGAAATTACCTGTCCTTTAGGGTGCTCTTTGGAGGAATAAATCAAGATAAGGAAAAAATGATAAAGACAAGAAAAAAATACATTTAGTTCCACTAAGAATGTTTTTTTAAAATAAAAATTGTTCAGCATAACATGTACTTTGGCATCAACCTTGATTAAGTAATTAATTCCTTATTTTTTATGCTACTAATAACATACGGAAAGTCTTTTTTGAACCTATAGCAATATATAATATTTCTTGAAAAAAGATTCCAGCTTGAAAATCTGGTTTGGGAGGACTTTTTTAACCGACCATTGAAACTGTGACATCTTTCACACTGATTTTGCCAGATTTAAAAGGAGAATGCAGTGACTGCAGAAGTGAAGAGCCCTGGTTGACCTTGCCCCTGGATGTCATTTCATTGGGCACGTCCTAAAGCCTTTGTCTTTTCAGTGCATTCTAAATTGGTCCTAACAGACTTCTCAGGCTTCAACAAAGAGCCAAAAATCGTTGTGTATTTTTGTTATTCATTGGTGGTGTGATCCCTTCAGAATTATGGAAGTTAAATTCTCTGTTATGTTATCCTCACACTTTGTATCTCAGAGCCAAGCTCTGAGCACAGACTTTGCCAAACCTTTTCTTGGACCCATAAATCTGTTGTCAGCATGTGAGCACACAGCTAACCAGAGGAGTGACTGAGAGGGGCATTTCCCCTCTTCTTCAGAGCTTTCAAGCTCTGAGTTTCATACCTCTTGTCAAAAGAAGGAAAACTCACATTTTGACCTTTCTAATTTATTTTTTTAAGTTGTGGCTTAGTATTCAAAGCTGACAGAGAGGTGTCCTTAGATGTGCTGTATCTACTGCATTACTCAGACCCAGCATAAACTGTAAAAAACTAAAATTAGTTCAAGAAAAAGATGAAATCAACAATTGGCATCATGTTACAAGAGAGGAGCTGTTGCAGAACCCTTCAGCCCATTGTATTTGCAGCTCTTCAGCAGCCTGTCCACATTACAGTCCTGACGGTGCCAGGAATATCCAGCTCCATTCCCCACTAAAAGGCAGGACCCAGAATAGCTCTCCACCTGTTCCCTCATAGACAAGTCCTTCTTGTAAAACCAAAAAGGGAAAATGCTTTTTCTTGAAGCAATACATTTGAGAAGTATTTTTTTTTTTTCAATTTATCTTTTCATAAAAAGATAAAGAGGTTCAACTTCTTTTTCAACCCCCCACACAGCAGTTCTCCCAGAAAGGATTACTTTTCAGTAGTTCCTCCTATTGCCCAGGAAAAAAGAGAGGAAGAATCCTTTGAAAGCTGTCTGGCAGATTTGGGAGCCAGATTCTTTCCATCTATTTATCTCCTTTCCCATTTATTCATCAGCTTTACCAGCAGGAGACACAATACTTTGTGAGATGTGATCTTTCTACAGTCATGGAATACTTCAGTAAAATTAAATTTTCCTTCCAACTGCCTCTGTTTTAGAAAAGTCTGTATTTTTTGATGATTGAATCCTTGCCAGCTTTGGTGGTAAGGTCATTAATAGCATGTATGTTCACACAGTGCTGCAGTTCAGTAAGAACTGTACCTGTGCTAAAAAAAAATTTCATCTTGAAGCTGTAGGAAAGTAGAAGGTTCACCCTTTGCACTCTAAGCTCTCATCAGATTTTTACTGTTCTTTGTTGTTTTGTTCTGTTATTATGATGTTCTCTGAATTGCCTAAGCAGTCAATGGGAGAACTACTTACCTGCTCTCCACAGCTCTTGACATCAGCTAAACAATGCTTAAAAGCGTTTTATAGAAAGAGACAGACAGGGGAAGAGATATGGAGAAACTAGAGATATAAAGTGACATTACCCATTTTATGAAATGACAAAAGAAAACACGCTGAAAGTCAAAAACCTTCAGCAGCAGTGGCATTTTTAAAAGGCATGGTATCACAGTAAATAAGATTTTTCAGAGCCTTTTGGCAAAGGGAATAAGATTTTGCCATTGTTCTCTATTGGGAAATTATCCTTGAAAAAAGGAAAGATGCTTCCAGGAAACAGGAGCTAATGCTAAGAAAACTTACTCCTAACAAAGAAGTAATGTTTTTACAATAGAATCCTATCCAAAGGAAAAGTTTATGGCACAGTTATAGTGGGGATAACATCTTTGAAAATTGCATAACTCACTAGAAATAAGAACTTCTAATCAGTTAATTTTGTGCAGCGTTAAAATCTTTCCTTACAGAGGTGTTGTGGCTCCATTCTAATTTTCTTTTCTTCTTCTTTGTTATTCTGCCCTGGCAAAATGGTGACTTAGCACTGCATGTTGGTAATGACTGGAAAAATTACAGACTGCTCATATTTGGGATGGCGAGGATAGGATTTCAAAGAACTTGAGGTTAATCTTAGGCTGTTAAAGTAGGATGATAGAATCATGGAGTGGTTTGGGTTGGAAGGGACCTTAAAGCCCATCCAGTGCCACCCCCTGCCATGGGCAGGGACACCTCCCACTGTCCCAGGCTGCTCCAAGCCCCAGTGTCCAACCTGGCCTTGGGCACTGCCAGGGATCCAGGGGCAGCCACAGCTTCTCTGGGCACCCTGTGCCAGGGCCTGCCCACCCTCCCAGGGAACAATTCCTGCCCAATATCCCATCCAGCCCTGCCCTCTGGCACTGGGAAGCCATTCCCTGGGTCCTGTCACTCCAGTCCCTGAGGAATTGTCCCTCTCTGGGTTCCCTGCAGCCCCTTCAGACCTGGAAGGAGCTGTGAGGTCTCCACACAACCTTCTCCTCTCCAGGCTGAGCAGCCCCAACTTTCTCAGCCTAAAAAATCTGTAACAGGGTAAAATAATATCAAATCCCTAAATTTTCACCAATCTGATAACTATCAATAATCTGATAATATAAATATTTGACATTTTACCTTTATTTACCCACTGAAAAGTTTCAATTCCCTTTCAGGCTGGACAAACTGTGGCTGTTGTTGTGATTGTTCCTTGATTGAATTAAGGCTGGGCAGTTCAGGCATTAATTCCTGGGTGGGAAGAACAACCCAACTGTATGTTCCAGTACTAGGAGAGAAATGTTATTTTACATGATTAAACTAAACAGTCCTTCGAAGATGTAAATGGCAAATGATTTATTGTCAGATTTGTGCCAGATTTCATGCAGCTGCCAATGGAGTCTGGATTTCATGCAAATTTTCAATATATTGAACCCAACGGACAAATCCTCACACAAAGTCTAGACAAAGATAATGAAGGATATGCACACTTACTTAAGGTCATAACTGTTATTGTAAGGAAAAACTGGGGAAAAAAAAAAGTAGTTTAATGGTGAGAGAAAAGCAGTAGGAAGCAGAACTCCTAAATTCTCATCCCGGCTCTGCTACTGCCTTGCTGTGTGCCCTTGGGCCAGGAGTGTGGCATTCCTGTTTCTTACTTCAGCTGCTTTAAAAATCAAGTATAATGCTCCTTACAAGTCCCTTCCTCTCAGGGATGATGTGAATCTACATTAGTGCTTAAAAAGCATTTTTAGATCCTGTAATTGAGGCCCTGTGTAAGAGCAGTGTATTAATATTTTACTGAATACAGTAATTCCTGAATTTTAAGCAGGAAACCTGCTGTTAAACAGTATAGTTGGCATGGGTGTAAATATTAAATTGTTGCATCCAAATTAGACTTTAAATCATGTTCCTCATGGAAAAGCTACCGTAGCAATCATTCCATTTTCAGCTGGAATCTGTCTGGGTAGGATTTAGTACAAAGTCATTTCTGAATACGCTGATATCTCTTTAACTCCAACAATGCAGACAGCATTTTGTTAGATTTCCATTTGACAGATACAGATGACAATCAAATTATTTTTGTAATGAGGCATCCAGAAATACACAGAGCAGAGGGGCAACAAATGTTGCTTTGAATTAATATTTAAATCTCATTGTTTGAAACAGTCCTCTTGAAAGAAAATCATGACTGATTTTTAATAGCATGGAAGCCCCTAGAGTCCTTCAACTCTATCAGCTCTGTAGTGTCAGTCTCTTTTAATCAGTCCTTCTTTTATCACTAAGCCCTAGATGGCAGCCTGAAGTTTCACCCTGAGGTGTAAAGCATTGAAATATATATGTGACTTATCTGACTTCAACTTTAAAAGAATTGCATGGAAGCAGAAGGACAAATGCTGTCCTGATTGCATTCGGCTTGCTGCATGTCATTGAAAATGGAATTGGCAAAATGGAAACGTCTGAGAAGTAGGAAATAGCAATTTTCTAAATAATGACATTTTCTTTTACATGATAATGGTCAAAGTCAGTAGTCATATAAACCTCCACATTGAATTATAAAATCTTCAAACTGACAGGAGGAGCCTAAGTCACATAAAAACAAAGGCACAGCTCTCAACTGATATGAAAGGACCTCAAATGCAGTGACTCACATCACATTCTGGCTCGGGAAAATGCAATGTCTTGTGGTAAATACCCCAGAGTTGCATCTCAACACAGATATTTCTTCTTTTCTCTCTTGCACAGCATTGCTTGAACTATGTTGCCTCTCCTCATTCAGCCAATGACTGTCTTTAATAGAGTTTATTTTAATGACACCTGATAGAGTTCCTAGGGAATTAGAAGACGTTTCAGTAAAACTGTATCACTGGGAACACAAAAAATTAGTTTGCCCAATGTCCTATAGTTATGTCTATTTCTCTCTGCATCAAGATTTTTAAAATTTAATGTGTTCTTAAATTTTTAAAATTTAATGTGGCCTGAATCTGGTGAAGTGAGTGAAAAATTCCACTTCTTAGGTCAGAGACCACATGTAGACCTTGGTTCACCCGGTCTGTAAGCCCTTTGAGCCGTGAACAGCTATGACCAATATTAATGTGCAATTAATAGCTGATTTTCAAAGCCTGTTCTGCCATACTACCTAAAAAAGTGACTGAATAGTGATGTTTAGTGCTATGAACCTCTTTGGCTTTTTTCTATTATGTTTGCACTTTAAAGTGTTTGCAGTCATGACAAAAACTGTTCTTTTAGTTGTGTTCGGAGAACATCAATTATTTTACCTTAACGTGGTGAATAATGCTGCAGAAAAGATGATGAATTATATCTTTAACTGTTAGGTACACTAATTGGCTCTAATAAGACAATTTTATTACTGCTTTTTTGTTCTTTTTAAGATACAAGTGAAATTGATAAAAATATGCCCAATTTTTTTATAAAATGAATAGGAATGTATTTGCTAGAGACCAAATCCAGCTTAATACAGCTGCACTGCTTCCTCTAGCCTCTCAAAGCTCATGTGCCTCATGGTATGACAAGCTCTAGAACTGCTTTATCAAAGCAGAGGTATTTTTTTCCTAATTCTACTGGCGAATCACAAGGGTGTAATACGGATGCAGCAACGTATTTATGCAAATCAATACTGCCAATATTAGATGGGGCTTGCACTAAATGATTACTTTTGTTCCTTCATGCAATAAGGAAAAAACTGCGAGTGTAGTTTAAATGTATTTGGGTGCACTGCAGCTGTGAATCCAGAAAGTTGGGAAAGCTGAAAAATATCAGTAGAGGGAGCTCCTACTGCATTTTTTGGGAAAGATTCTTTCTAACCTTTGGTAGACAAGCCGTTTGCAATTCCTGGGAGGAAGCTGCCTCTTGTGATGTGCTCTCTGACTGCTTAGCAGCACATTTGAGGCAAACAACAGAATAACACGAAAGGAAAATGGCTTAATATCCATCTGCCTTGTCATCTTTTATGGATTATGGATGGATTGCAGGCTGCAGACCCCATACAGCACCATTGTTCCACTTCCCTCTTTTTCCTTCAGGATGTCACATCGAACCTTTTCAGTCACCTCAAATGTCAAGCCAGGACTGAAAAAAAATCAATACTCAGAAGAATTTGGTGTGACACGGGGGAATGCAATTTGTCTAAATAAAAGGGAAAGAGAACAAAACAACACGTTTTTTCCTCAATATCCCATGTCTTCTTGTTCAGTAGGATATAATATTTGCCGGTCTCAGAGCCTAATGATGAATTCTCAATGTTCTGAAATATCTTGAGGGTGTCATTTACTCGCCTGCCTTTTTCAATAAGTAAGAAAGCAGCTTGAGGAGATCCAACGTTGCTGAGCTTCTCTGTGCAGAGTTCTTCAGAAACTTTTCTTCTGTGGAATGACTGCTTTGACAGAGAGGAATTCCTGGACCCTGTTCCTAAGGACAAAAGACCCCTGGCACGGCTGGGAGGGGGCAGGAGACAGCACAAGTCTCTCTTTAGGCTTCTTCCTTTCCCAACTCCATCTCATGTCAGGGGTTCAGTGGCTCAGCTCTGCACTGTCACTAAAACAAGGACAGCGGGGCTGCAGTTCCACTGCAAGGATGCCTTTAACACACTGCTCAACTCAGCTGTGTCATTGGGTTACAGACGTGCCCAATGTTTTTGACAGTGAGATCTGCCCAAAATGTAATCTCTTGCCTTAAATCTTCTTTCTCCTTGTTTCTCGGGTAAAGGTGTGGGTCAGGCAAATCCCCATCTTCCTGTTTGGGGGAGCAAAGCAACAGATTATTTGTGTTTTCTTTTGTGTTAAAAGAAACTTCAGCCTTTAAAATATCTTGGGACATTCATGCTACAATTTATTTATTTTTATATATATAATTTTTTTTTTGTTTTTTTTGTTAATAAAGTAGAATTTAAACAGGACAGTTTTGGTCAGTTTAAGGTATTTAGATTTCTGGGTACACATGTAGGTGTTTAACAAGGTTTCCAGAATCATTGAGATTCCTTTCAGCTTTTAAAGCTTACGTTTCTTGATGTGTAATGCTTTCCAAGTCCTAGGCTTAAGCGACTAACGTGGCAGAGTGTCATTCTTAAAGTATTAAACCCACATTTGGTTCATAGGTTGATTCAAATTGCAGTTGCCTTCATGACTGGATTTATTGAGCATCTCCTGGTTAACTGACACACTGAATTCTTGTGTCTTATAGACTGGGGATCAGCCAGAAAGAAGAGTTTAACCTGAAAGCTGTACTTTTTATTCAATAGCTTAAAAGATATTCAGGGGTTTTTTTAAAGAATCAATTTACAGAATCATCCTTAGTTTCTTTCTTCACACAGTTTAGAGTATTTAATATGAAGCCTCCCACTTAAAAGAGAAATGTTTAAGAAATATTTTTCATAAAATAATGAGAAACACTGGCAAATATTTATTTTACTTTGTGCCTAATCATTTCCCTTGGGCAAACTGAGGAATTTTTTCAAATCTGACAATTGTTGTATGTGTGTTGTATCATGTTTACAAATCATCAGAAGATTTTAAAATCCATTTAGTAAATGACAATAAAGTATTCAGTTACATCAAAAGTCCAGATTCTTGAGGGAATTTTTAATTTGCCATACATATTTTGTTTTGCAACTTTTCAGGAAATAATACATTTCCACTTATTTGCATAAGTTAATCCTTCCTCATTTTGAAATTTTATTCTGCTGAGTTGTGTTCCAGATACCAATGAGGTCAAGGAAATCTTTGTTACAGGCTCAGTCGGCGGTGTGTGCAATGCAGAAATATATTTATGCATGTCTCCTCAGTTTAGTCCAATTGAAAAAAACAATAGTGACACAATGGAGGAAAGGTCAGCCTACGGATTGGTGCTGCAGCCTGAGAACATACCATGGATACTGGGCATTCTCATCTTTATGACACCTATCCTAATTAGTGTTAAGAACTGGCACATGACACGTGCAAAATGGACACGCTGAGCTGTTGGATGACAAACCCACCTGAATAAAGATGTGGCACAGGAGCTACTGGCTCTGCAGGTGGCCCAGAGGAACAGCTTCCATGCTTTTAAAATCCCTGGGAATCCTGACTCTGAGCGGTGGCTGCAGTGCAATGCCTTGAAGTGCATCACAGGATCACTGAATGGATTGGGTTGGGAGGGACCTTAAAGATAATTTGATTCCACCCCCTGCCATGGGCACCTTCCACTATCCCAGGCTGCTCCAAGACCCAATGTCCAGCCTGGCCTTGGACACTGCCCTGCCCTCTGGCACTGGGAAGTCACTCCCCGTTGTCCTGTCCCTACACACTCTTGTAAAAATCCTGGCCCAGCTCAGCAAACTCTCAAAAATGTATGACTGCAGAAATGCCATTTTGTTTTTAGAGAGAAAAGGAGATAATTGTGCTTAGATTACGGGTATTTTTATGTTCCCTGTAGATATATTGATGATAATCCCCTGGCCTGAGACATTTTATTCCATTCTTGAGTAAAGGCTTTCATATTTCATCAAGGCTTTTCCTGAAGCCAGCCTTAAGCACTAACAAGAAAAATGACTGCTTGAGGCGCTGATTTAGCCTCAACAACCTAGCCCAGTGCTCAAAGACACTTAGGGGTTGTGACAGAGCTTTGCAAATCCTAACTCCGGGTACCTGACCACCAGGCCAAACCCCTCGGCACTGAATCCTGAGCTGAGGCTGTTTGTGTGCTCTGCAGGCAGAATCCTGCACTTCAGGTGTACAGGTCAAAAACAAGAGGGATGTGCTGTTTCTTCTGCTGCCTTTGGTTTTTTATGTGGCTGAGGACCCAGCCTTTTCCATGTGTCTGGCGTGAGCGGTGCTGAAAGAGAGATGGAATGAGGAGACACAAAAACCTCCGTGGAAGAATCCTGAAGTGCTGACAGCACTGGGAGCTCACAGCAACCCCCCTGCACTCATGGAAGCCTCGAGTCATCGTGTGGGGTTCCTTAGGATGAATCTGGCCTTTGGATCCACTAGGCACAAGTAGTGATTTTATTCAGCTGTAGTTCACAGCTCCCAGTCTCTCATGAGGGTAGAATTCTAATCCCTTTAAAAAAATAACGAGAATAACTGCCACTTTCAGGAGCCAGGTGACATTCCTGTCTTTTAGTCCTTCTCTCTCCCTCAAAGAATTATCCAGTCTTTTGGAAGTTCAAATGCTCAGTTAGGAAGGATTAGTTTCAACACCTGTGAATGCAATCCGCATTGCACACCCTTTGGGAGAGTTCCATAAATCCCAGACTGCACAGCTTTGCTCATTTTTTCCCCCCATGTTCAGGTCATCCCCTTTCACTCTGTTATGTGACGAAGATCAGTTCATGAAACAGAAGGGAGGGAGAGCAACTCCTCTCCTCCAGAACAGCTTATAACTGTAAAACTTGACCATTTCCCCTTTGGGGGATCCCAGGAATCTCTAGCATTTGCCTTGACTTTAGGTTTCAGTAAATGCAAAAATCAAACCCATATACCGTATTTCTCATTAACTCAATGGAGAATCATGCACACTGCAGCCTCCTTTGAAGTTAATTGATGAGTCTTGGCCTCCATTGACTCTGATTTCAGTTTTGGTTTGGCAATAAAACTTCAAACTGAACGAATTGTGGCTGCTGTAGTTCTTATTTCATTTCTATGGAAAATTCTTATTGTACCCACAAGCACATAATAAGTGCTGAAAAATGCCTCATTCCTAGCTCATATTTTGCTGACAGAGAAGATAATTTGCACATGTCAGTACTTTCTGTGGGTAAAGTTAGAATTCCTCAGCTTTGGCTTTTCCCCAGTTGATGTCACAAAACTGGCCATGAAACCAGGCAGCAAAGTTTTAACCGGGACATATCTGCTGACAGCTGTAAGATGCCTGACTAAGGACTAGAAGGTAATTGGGAGTAGATGACACCAATTTATGATGGGAAGTCATGTTTGGCCAGTGTGATGGCCTTTGACAAGGAAATGACTTGGTGGATGAAGGGAGAGCTTGTCTTGAGTCTGGCAAGGACTTTGACACAGTCTCCTGCAAGTTGATAGACAGAGTGTTGGAATACAGACTGGAGACATAGGCAGAGGGGTGGACTGACACCTGGCTGAACTGCTGGGCTCAGGGAGATGGGGATCAGTGACACGAACTCCAGCTGGAGGCTAATTCTGAGTTATGCAGCCCGGGTGTCACTGTTGTCATCAGCACTGTTCAACATCTCTGTGACTGGCCTGGGTGATGGCACTGAGTGCACACTCAGCAGCTCGCAGAAGACACAAAAGTGGGAGAATTTGTTAACACACCAGGGGGATGTGCTGCCATTCAGAGGGACATGAATGATTCAGGCCAGAGAATCAAGCTGAGAGAAACCTCATGAAGTCTGACAAAGGGAAATGAACAGAGGGGAATGCCAAGTCCTGCTTGTAGGCAGAAAAAATCCCACACATCAGCACAAGCTGGATGGGGGACAAAAACTGGAGAGCAGCTTTGCAAGGAAGGACCTGGGAGTGCTGAGGCACAGCAAGTTGCACAGGAGAAAGCAATATGCCCTTGTGGCAAAGGAGGCAGTGGGGTGTCACCGGCGCAGGAGGGAGGTGACACTTGTCTCTGCTCAGCGCTGGTGGGACACACTTGCACTGCTGTTTCCAGCTGTGGGTCTCCCAGTACAGACATGGACATCCTGGACCGAATGCAGGGAAAGGCCACAAGTGTGGTGAAGGGATTGGTGCAGTTACAGCTTCCTTGTGAGGGGAAGAGGAGGGGCAGGCAGTGATCTCTCTGTGTGACCAGGGACAGGACCCGAGGGAATGGTCTGAAGTTGTGTCAGGGAAAGGTTAAATTGGATATCAGGAAAAGGTTCTTTCCCCAGAGAGTGCTGGGGACTGACCAGGCTGCCCAGGGAATGGGCACAGTCCCGAGGCTGCCAGAGCTCCAGGGCCTTGGGACACCACTCTGGTGTGACTCTTGGGGATGGTCCTGCAAAGGACCAGGGGTTGGACTCAATGATCCTTGTGGGTCCCTTCCAACTCAGTTTTTTTCTGAGATGCTGATGTGATAAATAAGAAGAGGCTGAGGGAGCTGGAACTGTTGAACCTGGAGAAGAGAGGTTCAGGGGATTTTCTTGATGTATATTTAGAGCTGATGGGTGAAGAAAAGAAGACAAAAGCAGACTTCTCCCTGTTGCAAGCAGTGACAGGACAAGAGACAGCAGACACATATAGGATATTCCATTTAAACAGTGTAAGTCTGTAAAATGTTCTATAGACATTGAATTGTCTGTAAATTTTACCAATGGAAAAATTCAGAAAAACCTAAAGATATGGAAACTATTTACAGAAGAAACACATGCTGTTGTATAGAAAGAGTGTGTTTGATAAAAAAAGGGTCATGTTGGAAAAGGGCCGCCAAGTCGATGAGAGGGATGGAGCAGCTCTGCTGGCAGGAAAGGCTGCGAGAGCTGGGGTTGTTCAGCCTGGAGAGGAGAAGCTTTGGGGTGACCTCACTGTGGCCTTGCAGGGCCTGAAGGAGCTGCAGGAGAGATGGAGAGAGACAATTGCCAAGGGATGGAGGGCCAGGACCTAGGGAATGACTTCCCAGTGCCAGAGGGCAGGGCTGGATGGGATATTGGGCAGGAATTGTTCCCTGGGAGGGTGGGCAGGCCCTGGCACAGGGTGCCCAGAGAAGCTGTGGCTGCCCCTGGATCCCTGGCAGTGCCCAAGGCCAGGTTGGACACTGGGGCTTGGAGCAGCCTGGGGCAGTGGGAGGTGTCCCTGCCCATGGCAGGGGGTGGGACTGGATGGGCTTTAAGGTCCCTTCCAACATAGACCATTCAGCAATTCTATGATTCTATTCTGTGTTTAAATTCCCTTAAATGAATAGTTTATGGCCTCACAATTCATAAAAGGGAAGAAGCACTGGAACACAGGGAACATTCTTATGCATCTACCAAAACAGTAAGAAAACATCTGCACAGTCAGAGTACGAGTGGAGATGCACTATTTGTTATGCTTAAAGTTAAATAAGAGTAGTGAGAAATAAATCTTCTCTCTTTTCCATGAAGCAAACATAATCCTTCTTTGAATCTGAAGTGTATTTTACTGTGCTACTGTTGAGAAGTGATGAGTGAACAGAGGTTATATGGTGAAACTCAGTACGTTCATGTGTTTACAGAACTCAAAGTCAAGTAATGCTTGAATAGACTATTTGGGTAGGGGTATGTATTGCAGGGTGTGTACATTTATTTATGAATGAAATTCTGAAGAACATTCAACGCTGCAGTTCTGAAGGCAGAGGTTTGCTGAGTTCTTAAACTTGAACTGAGTCTTAGGTCAGATAAACTGGGATTAACTACACTAAACAAGGCAAAAGTAGTTACCCTGAATGGCTGAGTGCATCCATGAATTTCATATGTATTTGGGGGTTTATTCAGCACCTCATGTAAAAGCTATGGGCATATTTGTGTGGAAATCAGGTAGTATATAGCCAAAATATTTAAGGCAATTTCTGGAGCATAACATGATTTTTAATGGCTAAAATAATAAGAAGAAAGGGAATATCACATGATTTTCATGCTGTTTTTAGATGAAAATTGTTATGGCCATCCTTTATTCAGTTGGAATGTTTCTGGTATTTGTATGGCATTTTCAGAATGTGGCATTTTCGTGCAGACACTAGTCTGCAGCTCAATCACCTCGTGAAGCTTCAGCACGTCTCTGGTGCCCATTCTGAGCTCTGCCTTGATCTGCAGTGTTGGAGTCTGACAGAAGCTCCAGGAGCAAACAGGAGAACAGGTCTGGCTACCCAAGGTGCTGCAAAGCCAAGCAATGAGGAGTGAAAGGAGCTCATGAATTCCCACACCGAGGGAATTGCTGAACTGGCCTTTCCAGCATCACACATCTGTGTTCTTCAAATTGCCTTACTGGGTCTTCCTCAGCTGTGTCCGTTCTCTGGGGTGCTTCACTGCTCAGGGAGTGAGCAGGAATCCCTCAGAGCATGAGGCCATATGTGCACAGCCTTAATGGTTTGAGTTTAGTGAGCAATCAAGCATCCTTGAAGAAGAAAAGTGAATTTAATTCAAGCTTCTTTTCTATTTTTTTAAAATTATTTTTAAATTTTATTTTAGTGGCCCCTGGTATGCTGAACAGCACAAAGAATATCATGTGATGAATTCTGATTGATAATCAATGGATGATCTGGTGAACTTATTACATGAAATCACAACAGACGACCTGACACTTCAATGCATATCCTTCCTTTTTGAAGTATTCTGCCTTCCAGGCTGGCATTCTCCTTTTCTGAGCTTCATTCCCCAGGGGACTGGGAGATTGAATTTAATGGTTAGCTGAGCAAGGATGAGCTGAACTCCGCTCATGTTAACTTAATCATTGCTCTCAATAAGAAAACTTATTTTGGGAGTGTTTATGCACCTTGTTTAGTCCAGTAACTGCAAATATAATATGCAAAAAAGGGATTGTTTTGAGACCCCTTACTGATCACATATAATTTTATTTAATGTAGAAGTCCCTGGTAAAGGATTTGCAGTCTATGATGAGTTGCCTTGAGATTTTGAACTGCTTGGAATCATACAAGATAAATTTAAGATTGCTCATGTAATAGATAAATCTGCTTTTTAACTGGCATGATTTTAAGTGTCACAACTCTTTATATGATACATTCCTGATAGCTACATATATTTAATTGTATTGAAGCACAGGATTTAGTGCTGATTTCTTTGTGTGAATTCTGCTGGCCCAGGCTGTGATATAGAAGGACATGCTAGGACATAGCAGGAGTAGTTGGCATCCTTTAGCCTAAACTCAGGCCTCAGTGATTAATTTCTACCAGAGCTAACAGAAATATGATTAACAGGTGCTGTGGAGACAAGAAAGCCCCGGAACTCAGAACTGAACTGGGGGTGGAAGTGCACAACGCTGCTGAGCTGAGGCCTTAAGCAAACCCTTTTCCTTTCTTGTTTTTCAGCCATTCCTCTGGCCAGTGCCTGCGTGACTCCAGTGATGGGATGCAAATCATTCTCCAGATGCACATGTTTTTTTGCTTTTCCTCTTGCTGTTCTCTCCCTCATCCTGCTGAGGAGGGGGAGTGGGTAGCTGCTCTTGAGGTGCTCAGTTCCTGACTGGGAGGCAACACTCTACACCAGTAAGGGGACAAAAGGAGAGATGTGTGTGCATGGCAGGCACCTGAGACAGAGAGAAAAAGGTGTGAAAGCAGAGCAAAGGCTTGGGGTCATCTTTTTTTGGTGATAACAAACCATTCCATCATTTTAGCTGCATTATGTCACCACAGCCTTTTGAGAAGAACACAAGCAAAGCCCAGCAAGCAGCTGGAAAACAAAGCAAATATTCACACAGCTTTGGCTAATTAGGACAAAAATGGTCAGAGATACCCAGTGCCCACCGCTTCCTGCACCAGGACAAGGAACGTGGCCAGCACCACTGCATAAAGCTCTGCCAGTGCCTTAGGTCTCAGGTAAACCTGAAGAAATAAATAATACTCAGATGATTGTGTCTGAAAATATATACAGTGCTCCCCAGGCATGGAGCCTCAAACAGTTTCTCTGAAGGAGAAGCAGGAATGAAGTTTCCTTTCCTACAGGCTTTAAATGAGCCCAAGTTTTTTTCCAAGTCAAGCTGTATCAGTGAGTGACACTTCCCAAAGTGCAACTTTTGCAGCCTCTGAGAGGGCCTGGTTAAAGCAGCAGTTACCCATTTGTGTAACCTTTGCTGCTGGTAATTGAGAGTGTGCGTTGCTCAGACAGCTTGGAATTAGAATTAGGCAGAGGGACCTTTCAAAGAAAATATGTAAAAAGCTTCATTCTGAGTCCAATTAGAGCTAAGGTCAATCTTCTTTAGCCCATCTCATTAGTGCTCTCTGGCAGCAAAACTTCCTTCAAGACTCCAAATATTTGATTCCTGGATTTTTTTTTTTTTTTTGAATGGAAAAGTCAGCTAATACGGGAAGTGTCATCAAGATGTAAAAAGCCACTTAAGCTAATTATTGTGCAAATAACGTGTACTTTTACATCATTTCCCCCCCTCCTATAATGGATTTAATCCTTTCATATACCCATGTAATGGGTATCCATATAGCGGATCTAACCCTGCATGAAGTCAATCCCTTTTTTTGAGTAGCCTCTGTGTCTTTCACTCTCTTGGGAGTTGTTGCATTACACTGAAGCTTCATGAATATCCTGTTCCCAAATGAGGCACGTCTGAAATTCACTGGGAAAAATAAATAGGAAAATAAATCCAGGTAAACACCCCCAGTTTGATAAAGACAGTGGAGTTTGCATTCAAGATCACCACACCTATACAACGATAAGTTCGACTGAAACTCTGCAACATCAAACCCCACGTGTGGCTGTGTTATTGCAGCTACACAACAGAAGTAAATACAGAAACAGTTCATATTCCATAAGAATACAGGGAGATAAAATGTATTTCCCTTCCTGGGTGTACCTAGAATATGTGATAGGATAAAGATCTGAATAGTCATTTATTTCCTTTATTTCTTTCTTTATGTCCTTGCAGGTGCTGAATTATTTAAGCACCTTGAATTCCAGACAAAAATCTCTACACCAGAGTGGGCAACCAGGAGCAATTGCTTGTCTTGGAGTCAATTCCCAGCCTCCCAGCTGCATGCTCAGGAACTGGAACTCTGACTACATCCAGATTACTTTAAAAATAAATCCCTTTTGAATCCTTGGTCCCCTCCCATCCTCAGCCAAAACCACATTTCCTTCCACAAGTATCTAAAGCCTTCGACCCTTCCTAGGTGAGATGTCAATGTTTTTTCTTGAAAATTTGTAACAAAAATCTGGTGGTTGAGGTAACCCTCAATCCTAAAGTCACTTGAGGGTTTCTAGTCTTCCTATGACATTTTTCGTGATGTTTATTAAAGAAGTTTCAAGTCAGAGATGGTTGTTGGTTTGGGTTTTTTGTTTGTTTGTTTGGGTTTTTTAGTTTGTTTTTTTGTTTTTTTTTTTTTGGGGTTTTTTTTTTTTTTAATACAGTAGTTTCAGCAATTAGATAGAAACATCTTGTAAGTTTCTGTGTGAGTTAAAACTTATGAATCTTTTAAACTGTTGTTTAACAAGCATTAGAGTAAAAGGCTTCTGAGGCAGTGAGAAGCGGGTCCCCCTTGGCTGCTTGGTAAGAACCATCACCCAGCCTGTTCCAGGTGCTTTGTGCCCCTTTAAACCACATTGTCCTCACAAAGAGGACAGGGCTGGGAGGAGCTGCTGGTAGAGCAGATTTGTCTGAGGATTAGGCAGAGCAGATGTAACAGAGCAGGATTCAGCACTCCTACACAGAAAATGTCTTTGCATTAAAGCTACAACCTTTCAAAATCTCATCTTTACATCTCATTTCATTATTGGGCCTGCATTTCCTGTCCCTAGGCATGCCAAATTACTGTTTCTAAGATGCAGATGATACAATTATCTCCGAGTGAAATTAAGTTTTCCAAGCAGCCTTTTATTTCACTTTCTTATCTTTACCTTATTTCCTTACTCACTCGTTCCATGTCTAAAACTGACATGTTGTAAATTTTGATGGAGGTAGCCTCACAAAGCAACCTCTAGCTAAGGGTCACTGCTGGCCATATTTTTATATGTCTTTAGAGTTTTATTAGTAATTTTAACTCATTTCCTTTGTTTCGGTAGAAGGAAAATTGAAGAGAATAGTTTAGTAGATATTAAAAACTAAAACACAATGAACCCCATATATCCAATTTAAGTGTTCCAGATATGAAAAGCAGATATATATGAAAAGCAGGAAGTGCCCTTCATAAATGCTTCATGGTTCACATATTTTATTTCTGTGTTTCAGAATGCAGAAAAGCTGAGGCATGGCTTCTGGAGAGGATTACTATTTTGGTAAAACAGATAATTTTCCATGGATTTTACCCTGAATTCCACTAAACTACTACCATAGAATGGTTTGAGTTGGAAGGAACCTTAAAGCTCATCCCATTCCATTCCCCTGCCATGGGCAGGGACACCTTCTACTATCTCAGGTTGCTCCAAGTCCCAGCCAACCTTGCCTTGGATGCTTCCAGGGGTCCAGGGGCAGCCACAGCTAAGTAATAACTCATAAATGTAAAACTGTACTTAATCCAATGGAAAATCATGCTACCATGGTCAAACTCTTAAGGAATTGTAGCTAAAAGGGAGAAAAATCTTGAATATGTGAACTAAATGACTTAAAGACACTTCACAGAAATGAGACACAATAGTGAAACAGAGGCTGAGAGTAGTAAGTATAAATAAATTTTTTGTTTTTTCATGTTTTCTAATAATTCCTAAGGCGAAAAAAAAAGGATGGTGAAAAAATAAATTACCTTAGATAAAGTATTAGGTTAGAAATTTGTTTTACCACAGGAAGAAGGGACTGTTACAAGGAGCACTGACAAATTGTGTCTGTTGGGAGTTCTGAGAGTGCACGTACGGAGAGGAGCACAAAAAGGGTTTACTGGCCTTGAAAGTGGCAGCACAGCTAATTTGTGGGCAGGCTGTGACTGTGTGTGGAAGGCATTAGGAAATGCCAGGGCTTGGGTTCATTGATCAGGGCTGTTATCCCCACTGCAATCAGGACTTTGAGAGGAATGGTGGCTGGAGACGTGTCAGGGGTTGTTTTTCCTTCACTGTACAGACAAGGTTTACGGTGCTTTTGCTATTTTTTTTTCTAATTGTGAAAGCTAAGGGGAAAATAAAAATCATCTGCTTGGTGTTGAGTTTTCCATGAAAACCTCACATGCTTCCACAGACACAGTTTTCATTCTGGTTGTTGAGCATATTTTAAAAGAAAGAAATAATATGGGTTTTTTGAATGAACTAATGGACAGTTTAAGGACAGTCTCCAAGCAACCTGCAACCTTATGTGTCATACAGATGAGTGCAGAGAGTATTTTTATTGTTTTCCTGAAGGGTAAAAATATTATTCTACTGAAGAGATAAAAGTAGCTCTTTTCCTTAATTATAATTGGAAATGAACTAGAGAAAGAAAGATTAATTCTGAAGCTAAAGTTGGAAGCATGCTCCCATTTTGGCCTTGAAAGGAGATACAGGAGACCTTTTAATTCCATTTGGTCAGGAGGGGAGAGGAGGGTGAGAATTTTGTATCGTTCAAAATGTAGTAATAACTATTAGTATAATATGCTACTGATATGAAAATAGGTTTGGGCTCTTGAAAATCAAAAGCAACCTTGCTTTAAGAAGTGTTAGCATGTTTGGCCAATTTCCCAGTGGTCAAAATATCCTTCTGTTTTATACCTGGTCTATATCACGAATATACTTCACCCTCAAGAGCATTTTGGACATATAGAGTTAATAAATTTTGAATTCTCTCAGGGTCTATCTTTATCTTTTGAAGAAAAGTACTGGCCTGTGAATACTGAATTGCATGAATGCATGAGAAAAGAGAATAATTTGTAATATTTTCATTTGTATTGGGATGTTTGTGAATGACAATAAAAATAATAGACTAATGGATGTCGTAGGGGCATGAAATAAAGATTTTTGCTTGCATTCTCAGTTTATCTTCTATTTTTTTATATCTACTTATTTCATTACTCTATGTTCTGTATAATCTCTGATTTATTTCTCTATACTTATTTAGGTAACAAAGCAAAATACTTGTCTTATACCTTGCTATTCACTGAAAATGGTATTCAGAGTTTTTAAAGTGTTGCTTAAATCATTAACTAAAGCACACTGAAAAAGTATTCAACCAGTGCAAACTGTTAGAGTGAGAATTCTATGATTAAAAAGTCATTTGCTTCAATGATTTTAAGTCTAAATGTAGGATTTGAAATGAAAAAAAATGACTACTTATTAAGTAAAAATGTGTAAAAAAACATTTAGCACAATTACCTCCAGACTCCAGTGTTCAAGGACATCAGAAATGCCTCACAGAAAAAGTTCTTCCAAGGGACTCTTGCTCTATTCTTCACGATGTCAAGATTAATTAAGTTGACTGTACATGCAAAACACAACCTCCCCTATTCTTTGCGTAACCTCTCCCAGCATGCCCAGGCCAAGTCATCACTATGGCAACAAATCATTCCCAAATCCATCAGCACCACAGCAACGTGCACGATCCATCTTGTGCTGTTATTTATAATTTATCCTCGTGGAAACCTCGGTTCTTGGTGCGGGGTACAGCGGGTGGGGAAGGCAGGGGTGTGGGAAGCTGTGTGTGAGGGTGTACCTGGGATGCTTCCAGGGTATTATTTCCTGTATATCCGTTTTTAAAAAGCAATAGCAATGGTTGGGAGGGTACCACTGGCACTGGGAATAAGACACAGCATGAATTAGGAGAAAATCAGTGTAACATGGTCCTCACACCCAACACATGCCTGGCTTCTCACTGAGCTGAAAACTTCTCATCAGCCTTCCTGTGCTTCTTATCCCCTAGAAATGATAAAGTACAGCCTTTTATCAATGCATACAGCCCCCTATGAGATTGACTTCTAATTTTAGAATCTGCAAGCTGCAAAAGCAGAAATGGCTTAAATGAGTTTCACATCACATCTTGCCTTAACTCTCCTGGAAAAAAAAAAAAATTTGGTTACTCAAAATACTTGAGAATGTGTCACTTATGCCCTTTATTACTACAAATCTAATAAACCCCTTCTGTTAAGGGGATTAGTGATACCTGCACTATCTTCCAATATTTTCCCTAATCAGCCAGCAGCAATCTTTTTTTTTTCTGTCTTGTGGAGTCAATATTGAACTAGGCCGTCTTCCTTCAAGATTGTTGTAGTGTTCTCTCACACAACTTAAAAAAGTCCCGTGTAGTTTTGCTTATCCTAGAAAGTGATAATCTGCCTGATTTAAGGTGAGTGAATGTGATTCTACATCAGGTACCTCCTGGACTGCAAGATAAATTAGGAGCTGCAGTGACTTTTCTGTGGTTCAGCTTCTAAGTGTGCGAAAATTCTGGAAATGGAGGTGAGGGGAGGGATTTAATACAACTATCAACAGATATCTCCTTATATATCATAAAATCATAAAATGGTCTGCCTTGGAAGGGACCTTAAAGCCCATCCAGTGCCCCCCCTGCCATGGGCAGGGACCCCTCCCACTGTCCCAGGCTGCTCCCAGCCCCAGTGTCCAACCTGGCCCTGGGCACTGCCAGGGATCCAGGGGCAGCCACAGCTTCTCTGGGCACCCTGTGCCAGGGCCTGCCCACCCTCCCAGGGAACAATTCCTGCCCAATATCCCATCCAGCCCTGCCCTCTGGCACTGGGAAGCCATTCCCTGGGTCCTGGCCCTCCATCCCTTGGCAATTGTCTCTCTCCATCTCTCCTGCAGCTCCTTCAGGCCCTGCAAGGCCACAGTGAGGTCACCCCAAAGCTTCTCCTCTCCAGGCTGAACAATCCCAGCTCTCGCAGCCTTTCCTGCCAGCAGAGCTGCTCCATCCCTCTGCTCATCCTGGTGCCTCCTCTGGGCTCTCTGCAGCAGCTCCAGGTCCTTCCTGTGCTGGGCCCCAGGGCTCTTATGCATTTGTGTTGACCCTCTCCTGTGAGAGTGTAAATGGTTTCATTTTGGTGTCTTTCCCTTGGAAAATTGCCACACCCTTAAATTTTGGAGTTTTTTTTCTTTTGCTTTGCCTGCTTTTATCTTCACAGTATTTGCATGAGTGTGAATTATATCTGGGAAGCTGCTGTGGTTGATCAGTGTGTCAGAGAGGGGGCAGGTGGTCATTCCTGGAGCTCAAGCCTTCCTGGTATAAACGTCTTACACTAAAAGATGATTATATCCAGTTAATGTAGTGAGCCCCAATGCCACAGAAGAGACAGTACAAAAATAGCAAACAAGAAAAATTCAGTGTTGCTGCTACACCAGTGGGAGCCACAGTCTGAGGTAAAACATATGTTGGATATTCAATAACACAATTTAGAGGAATATGTGAGATACATGCACTTTGTTCAACAGAAACTACAGCAGCATTTTTTAAAATCCAGCTGACAAACCTTAAGAAAATGGAGAAAAAATGCATAAGTCGGGGTTTTGAACTACAGACAGATAATTCAATCTTCTGGATAGAGATTATGCAACAGCTGGAAGCTTTTGCTTGATTCCTGTGAGCATCACAAATGTTGCAGTTTGAGCAATGGTTGGTGAATGGGAATTTTGTACTCAACAAACTCTTGCAAAACAGACAGAAATGGCTCTGTGCTTTTCTGTCCCTCATCTGTAAGGGAGAAGGGGTTGGAAATGCTCCTTTGAGTAATGGCCAGTTTTTATTAACATGAAGATTAGATATTGCAGGGGACAGAATAATGTGCTTCACTCCTGAACCCCAGGGCTGTGTAAAGGCAGAACAGATTTGTGATGCATTTTAAGCCTTCAGCCAGCTCTGTTTTGGACACGGGTAGAGAACTCTGGATTGTGTCCATGCTATATTCTGGTTTATCCTGGGGAAACAGCAAACTTTACAGCAGGAATTCTTTAATGTGCACCTTGGGGAATTGATTTTGCTGCTGCCATCTCCCTTTATAAGGGATTACATGAACCTATTTCATAGGTCATAACCTCAAATTGTACAAACTATGTTAACCTGACAGGACTCCATGAGTTTGGCCAGGCACTTCCTCTGGGACAGTGTGGTGTTGGTTCAGACTGATAAATAATCAGGTTTTTCAGGAGAAATAAAAAGGACTATTTACCTGTACACCCAGAAATACGTAGTGCAGGATCGGGAGGTGTAATGAAAATGTCAATATATGTATTTCCTAGTGGGCCTGATAACATGTAATATGAAAACCTATTACCAAAAGGGAGAAAGCAAAGTGTTCACTGAGGTGTCTGTGGGGTTTTATCAATTTGTTTCTACTGGCACCCTCGCCCTGAGGATCTCCTGAGGCCCCACTCAAATTTTCTTGTTACCCCCTTTGAAACGTCATGTTCCTTTTTATCCTGGGCTCGGAGAGGGGAGAATGGATCCAGGTGTGTGAGAGCAGGGAGGCTTTCAGAGCTCTTTGGGTTCTTCAGGTGGCTTTTTCACTCCCAATCTCTTTTAATTGAACTCCTTACTGTAAAGTAAACCTGTATCAAACAGGTGACCTGCTGTGCACATGAAATTCATAAACAAAATATCCAGAGTCCTCTTTTTCCCTTCCAAGATAAAGCGGACAGTGCAATCTAATAATTTCCTGGAATATAATTAAGTGGCAAGGTATTTGCTCCCATAAAAGCTTCCCCTAAGGAGCTGAGATAACATGCTTGGTAGAATTGCTTGAAAGGTGATGAATTTGAACGAAGCAGACAAAGCAGGAATAGAGAGCTAGGGAGAAGATTACATTAATTGTGCTTATAGAGGGCTTCAAAGGGTCAAAGGCATTGAATTCAGTTGCATAGGAGCAAATCCTACACATCTAACAGACAAATAGACATTATTTCATCCATGAATTAAGCATTAATAAATGAACAAATATTTAATCACCATTCAGAATGAAAAGAACATGTTCTTTTATACAGATGAGGAACTTATCAAAATTTAAAAAAAAGAAACTGTTGGAGACTGTATGTTAAAGCCAAAATTTAAATTCTGTAGTCAGCAGCTACCTGGATGTATAATGAGGCAACAATATAAATTCAATGCATATATCACTGAGGCAGAAATGGGGTTGGAACCTGGAAATGGCTGGGATTTGAACAGGATACAGGGAGATATTTATATCATACTCCATCACAGTTGATCAAAATATTAACAAATTTATTAATAAATATTTTTAAATGGCTTTTTCTACTCCCATGTATTTTTCTGCTAAATCTTTCTGTTTGCACAGAACTTTACTCATGAAATCATTACATCACCTTTTCTAGCTGGCCAGGCATACACCTCAAGGATTCCTTTCAGACCAGAAACTTCCACAATTCCTTCAATATTTTCACTCAGACTTCCTATTTTCCCTTTGTTTTCCCAGTCAGCATTTATTCTTTTTAGCTGTTTCTCTTTTCCTTCTGTCCTTCCATTTCTCTTTTACCTGTGGCTGATTACACGTGGGCTCACTGTGAGTCCCACCATAACTGTTCTTCTGAGAGCTCAGCCTGAGTGGTTCTGACTTGAAAACTTGGATCTAAGGCAGCATTTCCAGCTCAGCACACTTTGGGGTTCAGCAAGAACCTCATCTGAGATAAAACTCCTACAGATAAGTTCCAGGAAGGTGCAGTCTGTGAGTGCAGCCTGGTCCTGCTGGAGCTCTTGGTATGGCCAGATACTGCCTTTGCTATTTAATTATTTCCTTGAGCTTTCCCAAGTTCTCTCCATTCCAGTCTGCTGTTACTTCTAATAAATGAAGGTCTTGCTGGGAAGGTAACTGATTGGATTAATGGTGACACAGGGTGTTTTTTAAACACATGATATAAAATCAGATACTTCACTTGTGCATTCTTAAGTGTTACAAATTTAAGTGTTTTTTAGAAGTTTTCTTAAAGTTTAGTGTTCTCTTCCTTGTATTAGGGTTTTAGATTAGCTTCCTTGCTTAAGATTTTAGTTTATTTGGAGTCAGTCTCATTTGCACTAATGAAAAGCAATAATGATTTTGTTTCAATTTGGATAGCCCAATGCTTTTCACAAAATCAAATATTTCCCTGTTCAAGTATTTTTAAAGTAATACACTAACAATTATTTATATATAATAGAGCAAATGATTGCATTTGCTCTGTGTTAATGCATTTGCTGAGTTTCATGGATTTCAGTCACTTGCCACAGGACAATCCAGTTCAGACCATAGACAGTGTAAGGACAGTGAAGGACAAGAAAATGATAATTTTCTACATTTTACTAAGATAAAATCAATATTATCCACTGACAGTAATAACCAGTTCCATGTGTTTCAATACAAAGGGGGTTTGAGTCATGTCCTGTGTGGCACTTGGACAATATGGGGCTGATATCAGTGTCAATGACACCAAACTGGGGGGAACAGTCCCCAAGACAGAGTGACCCTTCAGAGGACCTTAGAAGGGCTGGAGGGATGGTCTGGGTGGCCTCCTGCTGTCCCTTCAACCTGAATTGTTTTATGGCCCCGTGATTCTGTGTCCTGTAATGCTCCTTTGTAAAAGCTCTGAGTCCAACAGAATTTTCAGAACACCTGAGATGAGCTGACACCATCTCCCCTCCTTAAGAGATAGATGGAGTCAGCTGGTCCATTTTGGAAGTCTAATCTGAAATGCCAACCATTTAGCCCATATATTTGTTCATTCTTTTTCAATTACTTCCACTGGGTTTGGTGGCAGCTGTGAGGCCTCTAGTTTGGCTTGTAGGCTGTGAGAACAGCTAGGAATCCTCTGAAAAAGCCGTGGAGAGTTCTGTGGCACAGGCAACTTAGCTCTGTCAGATGACATTCAGATGCTTTAATATAGACTGTAAACCAACCTTCCTGAGTCCTGAATCTTCTGCCTCTTTCATTATTCACTTTTCACCTCCTACAACAAGTGGAGCAGAAGTCCTATGAACAACAACCTTCAGTGCACTTTAATCAAGCAAGTCAACAAAATGTGTCACGAGTCCTGGGGGGAATAGTGGGACAAGCATCCAGGGTGCCACGATCCCAAATGTAGATCATTCCCAGCCATTGGCTGCACAGAACTTAATGATGGCATTTCTTATGTGTTATAACAGCACTGGGATACAGATTTTCAGCGTTTGTCTTCTTACATTTCAGGACAATGAGCTGGACTGCGAGCACACAAGGATTCCCAGGGCTGTTATCAGTGAGATAAAGTTTTTGGTGCACCAGGGCCACGCTGGCCATGGGGGAAGCAGCAGATCCTAAACAACCAGCACAATAAGGTGTCATCCACACAGAGACAATGAGTTTCACACACAGCAAAGTGGAAGTCATTCATGGATTGTTTTCCAGGCTCTAGTATGGGAATTTTTTATTAACAAATTAAGGGGGTTTTATTAACAAATTAAGTTGTTGTTGTTGTTGTTGTTTTAACTTCCTATCTTATGTTTCCTTTCCTCCAACCTGCTACTACTGTATTTTCTCTTCCATTGCTACTCTCTCCCTTCTGATAACCCTACACACAGTGCCTAATTCTCTTTACACTTGTATATTGTACCTTTCCCTGCTCCAAGTTGCTTTCCCATTTCCACTTTGCTTTTGATCTGCTTTGTTTCTCCACTATTATCCTTTTCCTCAGCTTACAGGATGTATTTCCTAATTATTGCTTCCCATTCCCATTCTTTTTACATTGCTATTTTTTGGTATGCATCTCTCTGCCTTTTAATTTATCAGCCCTAATCTGCTGTACAGATCTCCTTCCAAAATATTCCAGTCTTCCTTTATCTTTGTTCCAAGCCCTTGCCTCTCTCCAACAATTTGTGCCATTTTACTGCTCCACACCTGGCATCCTTGGCTCCATACCTTTTATACTTATGAGACTTTGATATTAACCCCTCCATGTTTTGTTTTTTTTTTCTTTCTGGGAGAAGTTGAAAAGCACGTTGCTTCTCCTCAATAAAATAGCCCACTTGACCTACAGTTATCCAGAGTCATAATCTTTGAATTTTTAAAGAAATTTAGGTTTGAGGAACCAGTAATTATCTGTTGAACATAGGAAAGCTGCAATTTTCAAAGGCTGAACTGTCAAACTTGGTTGACTTTCAAGAGGATGGCAAAAAAGTGCACTCTTGACATGCACAGCAACCTCTGCCAAATCTCAGAATCATAAATGACACAAATGATGGAAGATAAGGTCACTGTAAGTTTTATAACATGGGGAAAAGTTATTTTCCTGACTCCTGTTTTCAGAAACTGATGAACTAATTCTGATAGACATTTTTTCAAAGAAAATGGGATATTTCAGCCCAGACTGAGTACAACTCTAACCAACACAAACTGTTACTAGGGGTGTTGGGTAATGTAGCCGTACTGAGGATAAAACCTTCCCTTCTTCCTTAAGTAAACATCCACTGGAGTTAACCATTATTCCCCGTAAGATTAAAGGATTATGGATGTGAACAATAACATCTCTTTAGGAAATCATTCAGTCTTTTTCTCTATTTTCACTTTACCTTTGGTCCAGATGAAATTATGCTGTAGTGTGACACTTCTAAACTATTTGTTTTAACCAAATGATTAAGTAAAAAAAAAAACATTATCTGCCTCAAACCCACTCTTTTAAAATATATGTCTTCACAAGATGAAGTAACTGCTAAAGAAATAACTTTGAATTTGATCCAGCGTTATATACGAAGTGTATCACTTTCATGCTGTCATAATATTAATGAAATAAGTGTTCAAAGAATTCTGCTGAGGAAAACCCATCATAAATGTGAATTTAACTATTCTTCTGATTAAGAATTACAAAGTAATTGGTAATTTAAAGAGCTTTACAAACTTAAGAAAAGTTTAGGAAGCAGGAATCCTAACCCAAAAATCCGGTGCTATTTCCGTAATTCAGGTTATATGTTCCAAAAGGGGGATTTTCCCAATACAAACAAGGAAGGGAATTATCTTTCATCTCAGGACAAGATAGGTCTTTTTGATTTAATAAATAAAATCTAAAGAAATTCACATTTTCTTCTGCTTGTGCAGGTGAAAAAATAACCGGGCAGATTAATTTTCAGCTAGCAAGTGGCACTGAGGAGAAGTAACCCAGCCTTTGATGTTGATTAGCATAACAAAGGAAAAATACAGATGATGCTTCAGATTTCTTTTGTAGACAAATGAGTGTGTCAGGTTTGGGATGATAATCAGGAGTGATTAATAGGATCATTGTTATTTTGGAACAGAGTTTGAGGTAGATGGGATCGAAAACATGACGGCAGTGTCAGAATTTTTCCCTATGGAACTCCAGGATGGTGCTGTTGTTCTCCAATTTTGCTCTGCTGTGTTGACTTCTAAGCAAAAGCCTTTTCCCCATGTGAGCAGGGAGAGCTTCAAAACCTCTATTAATGGGTGGCTGTGGAAAATAGAGCTTTTAAGCCACAAATCCAACCTTCCATCAAATATGTATTTAAAGGGGTTTGTTTTTATTTGAAGGCGTATCTTTTCTGTCTCCTTCCCTTGGCTCGGTAGTTTTACAACAAGGTCAAAGGTATGCAAAATCTTCAGAGAAAAAGCAACAAATCTGTTTGAAGCCTGTAAGCTTTTCAAGTTTTGTGTCTTCGCTTCATGATTGTTACTAAATTTTAGGATTATCATCCTACTTTACATAGGCAGCCAGAGAGATTTTGTCCCAAGTCTAAATTAATATAAGGTTTTCAATCATTCAAACTGATTCATATGGGTCATTTTGTATAGATAACAAAAGCACAAAATTATACTCATGCTTATTATATTGCTACCTGTTGAATTGAATGGTATTTTAAAAGATGGTGTTCAGAAGAAAGATGAAATTATATTTAAAAAGAAAAAAATTCAAATCTACCACAGGAAGGTTAGGAGCTGATAAGAACAGGTCCTTAAGTAATTTTCTTCTTTGTTCAATTCAAAATCAAAGTATTCTATATAACATTATACTAAGTAAATGTGATTAGATAATTAAAACAATTTTACAGCTCTTCACTTTTATTTAAAGGATGGTTATCTCTTTCGAGTAATCTGAGTGACTGTGTGCATTTTACAGCTGACATTTCCCCCTATTGTTACATCTTTCACATAACAGGATTAATTTTTCTTTAATGATTCCCTGCATCGTCCCTCAGCCAAGGAGAGCAGGATTGGCCCAGCGTTGTCACCTCTTCCAGCACAGCCAATTTAATGGCAATGAGAGGAGCTGCTGCAGGAGGCAGGAGGTGACACAGTAACTCCTGAGCCACAGCTGGGGAGAGAGAACAGCAACACCCAGCTCTGCTCCTGAGAGAAAACAGGAAAAACTCCCCAAAACCTCCAGGACATCCTCTGCTGTCCTCTCCAGCCATTTCCCCAGCCCCTGAGGGGCTGCAGCAGGGTGAGGGATAAAGAAAATTGCTTCTTTCAGCATCCAACAGAGATCCTTGTGAGAGGGTGGGCTGGGCTGTGAGGGAAGATGAGAGGGGTTCAAGGATAGAAGATGGACTGGAAAAGTGGGAGAGAAAGAGGAAAAGAAATCCCCAATGCTGCCCATAGATCTGCTGTGATTTACGGCCTCTCACAGCCCCTCCCAGTTGCTCTTACTGACCTGGGACCCAACAACATTGTACAATCCTTCCTTCTCTTTGTCTCCCACCAGATCCTGGAGACACTTCCCTGCTTCCCTACTCAATGCCACAAATCGAAAATGGTTTAAAGGATTGAGAAGTGCTGGATGTGCTGTGGCACATCGATTGGCCATTGCTGTCTAGCCCTGACCCAAATTGTACAGGAGCTCTCAATCCTGCTGCAGCTCCAGTGGCAGCCATGGATGCAGAGGCAGAGGACGGTGTGTGTATGTGCACACAAACCCCATCTCTCTAGCCATATGTCTGTAGGAACAATTTGATAAATGCTGCCAGATCTTCAAGGGATCAGGAAAATATTTTTGCAAGAGTGCACTTGGAATTCAGTAATGTTACTATCCTGAAAGTTACTGTTGCCAGGCAAAGCTCATTTGTCTTAAAAGAAACAGAGTTGGTTTGGATCTAAAATTATCTTTATATGAAAACATACAGGCTATGGTAAGAAGAAATCTTTCACTGAGCACTACCAGCTGAACAATGTGCAGTGCTTGTGGAAAACAAGTACCAAAGCAGGTAAATAGTAGGAAAATCTGTCTGAAATTGCGTGGGATGGGAAGTTATCTTTGCCTTCAAAATTAATTTTGCACTCACCGCTATTTTATCTATATTAATGCATTGGCAAAATTGTTGATGGCAAACTTTCCACTTAATTTTAAATTCTGTGAAAAAGACTAGTTTTGATAAATACAGACTTTTGAGAAGCTGAATACATAGGAGGGAAATTTAAATACCATCTCAATAACAGCCTTATTAAATTCAGGAGTGTTGAATCACTGTGACCATTTCTTTGGGTTACCCATCTCTTAAAAACCAATACTTGCTGACTTTCAAGGGCTTTATGGGCAATATGATTAAAAGTTTGGTTATTAAAACTTTATCTGAGTAATGTAAGGGATATTAAGTCCTGCCCTTCCCTGCATGCTCTGAATCAGTCTGATTTTTGTACAAAAGCTTGATCTGAAGCTGATAAAAATAAAAAATGATAGAAAAAAGTGTTGTCTGCATTTAACATGACATCATATGATTAAAAAAATCCTAGGAACAATTGCATATCGTGGCTTTCAGGGAAAAAGAATGCAACAGGAACAAACAAAGGAGTGAAACTGAGGTGACCAGCAGAAGGGATGGCTTTATAACAGCTCACTGGAGCTTAGCAGGTTACACAAGACAGCAGAAAACAAAAGAAAATAGTGACTTTTCAATTATTTTAGTTAAATTACTTTATTGCCCAATGGACATCTGTTTGGTGTGGTATCTAAAAATATTTTAACATTTCAGATTCCAATTTCCTGGTGAGAACTCCCCAAATAAGGTAGCACACTATCTTCAGGGCATTAGTCCTTTTGAAATTACCGATTCCGCTAAATAAAAATTAGAAAAATGATTCCTCTTTTTATGCTAAAAATACACTTTTAATTAGCAATGAAAGAAAGAGAGAGGATTTTTTTTTCCTTTGGATTATGCTCTATTTGCTTCAAGATTATTTGTGATAAAGAATTGCAATTCTTGACAGATAATGGCTCCAGGATGTGGCTGCGGACACTGAACGTTGAATTCAGAGGGTGGCTGAGATTATAATCTCAAACCAGAAATGCAATTTTTCTTTCTTATAGTACAGTAGTTTTCTTTCTGTTACAGATCTCCTGCTCTTACATGCAAAGTTATAAAAAAACAGGTGTCACATCTTAAACTCTTCCTAATTTAGGTGAGATTTCGAAGTAGATTCTGAGGGATATTGAACACTGATTTTCAGACACAAACTAGTGCAGATTTGTGGAACACTTGACTAGGGCATGTTTTTATTATTCTGCTTCTATAATACTTTGTGTTTTAAATACATTTATAAATCAAGCTCAAGTGATTGGTAAACTAACTGAAAAGCAGTCACTGCATTATTATTGACTAGAACCACTGATTACTGAGGTGATTGATCCATCCTGAAGGCTGAAATGATCACAGAATTTGTTGCTCAAATCATATGTAGATTTTGCTCTTGTTATAATTTTTGTGTGACAAGACTGAGTGATGAAGGAGTTAGAAAATAAAAATTCACTGTCAGGCCAAAGCAAGCTCGCCAAATAAGACATGGTGCAACTGGGAAAAGTAAAGCCTTATAAAATATTTTGTGTCATCTTGACATTTCTTAAAACTACTTACACATCTTTGACAATCCAAACAGCAGGCTGTAATACCAGGAAAAAAAAAAACAACCACCAAAAAACAAAAAAAACCCCAAAAACAATAAAAAAAGCCCAAGGAGTACATGTTTTTGCTAAACTCTGATTTTTAATCTTGAACGCAGTGGGATTAAAACATCTCCATTCTAAATTTTCCTTTAAAATGCCTTAAATTATATGAATACACTTACAAATTTTGTTGTCACAAGATAACTTAGTATTTCTTGCTCCATATTGTAAATCTTTTTTGCCATCCAAAAATACATCAAAGTATTACAAAGCCATCATTCAAGTCAATTAATACCCTCATGTCACAGCCTCAGAGGGATTGTTCTTTATGTAACACGACTTTAAGCATTCATTTCCCTTCCTAGACAGAACTTTCTGATGGATTTTGAAAAAATCCCCTGTGAAAGTGATGAAGTTGAAATACCATTCAAACAGAAATATGGGAAATGATCCAGCACTGAGATGATGTCAGAAGAGAGGAGAGGGACAATTCATCAGGAACTGCAGTGACAGGACAAGGGGGAATGGATTCACATTGAAAGAAGGGAAATTTAGATTGGATATTGGGAAGAAATTGCTGGTAGTGTGTGCTGAGGTGCTGGAATGGAATTCCCAGAGAAGCTGTGGCTGCCCCTGGATCCCTGGCAGTGCCCAAGGCCAGGTTGGACACTGGGGCTGGGAGCAGCCTGGGACAGTGGGAGGTGTCCCTGCCCATGGCAGGGGTGGCACTGGATGGGCTTCAAGGTCCCTCCCAACTCAAACCATTCCATGGATCTGTGATAAGAGACACATTTTTCTGCCATTGCTGCAGCTGGGTCTCCTGTCAGAGTTTTCAGCAATGACTGATACCATGTCCACCACAGGCAGAAGCCACTTCTAGCCAACATGAACAATATCTTAACATAGATTTGAATTTATATCCATATGGAAAGCTTTTAATCGCCCAGTGTAAAATTCCTGCACAACCAGGTGATTTATTACTGCATCCAGTGGATATTTTGTCACCTTTGTACAAAGTCTACGCATGCCCAAAAGCTCTAAAAAACTACATTCTCTCTTCCTGTTGTAGTCACATAAATAGACGAGATAAATATCCTTTCAATGGGGAGCTCTTTCCCAGTGAAGATCACGTAATGGTCAGGATGGTGTTAGGCAGTGGAGCCTGTGGTGGGCTCTGGTGATTACTGTGGGTACGTCTGGAACCTCATTTTTAAAGGAAATACTCATTGGAACAAACAGCTTAACAACATCTGGTGGTTCTTAGATTAAGTTAAGAAAATAAAACCGAGGACCCACTGATCCAAGAAAAACAACAAAATAACCCTCACCTTTTTTATTTTTTTTTTTTTTTTAATAATAAAACACAGGAGTTTTCCTGTCATGGCAGATGTTTTACAGACGGACAAAGCTTTTATTTTTCTGCTCATCTAACCAAATGCCACCGATGTGTTTGTTAAGATATGAATAATTATGCTAATGTAAAGAGTAGGCAGGTGCAGGAGCAAAATATTTTAATATCATTTATGCAGAAAATGATATAAAACTTCCAAATCATTACTTTTATAGCATTTCAAACACTTGTTGTTTGAGATTTCTGAGTAACACCTGCTACAGGCAAAAATAAATTTGTTCTTGATACGCTGAGAGGAACATTCTCAGTGAGAACAGGGGTGTAAGTCCCCCTCTCTGGCACTAATAAACCAATAATAGAAAAAGTGTGGAAAATTTCCTTTTTTCTAGGGGTAGGGAATGGGAGCTACAGTTAATTTGCATGAAAAGGGCAGGTCCAGCCAAGCAGGAGGCACTTTGGCTGGAAGGATGGCATCAGTTGGCTACCAGGAATCTCTTCCTTGGCACAGGAGACAGTTGAATTACAGCCTCAAGAGAGAGGAGACTGCCCAAGTAGGGTTTTTTTTCCCCTCTTCTGGCCTTGGAATCTGAGGTTTGCATATCTTTCCTCAGTCAGTAAATCACATTGCATGGACTGAGTGGATTTATTTTCTAATCTTCCTATCATTCAACATCTGCCTCACGTGTTATATGTAGTGGTTACCAAACTTTCCTTCACAGTTAATTGTCGCTCCCAGCAACATTCATCTAAGCCAAAGGTTCTATACATTTAGGAACATTTTGCCATTAGCATTTGGGGAAATTTTGCTGATAATTTTTCAAGATTACTTTATCAGTGCCAAGAGCTATACAAGGAAAAAAATTCTAGCTGTGATTTACAATATGTTATAAAATGTTCCCTAACAACTGAAATGAAAGAACACTTCTTATTGTAGCACAGTACAAGAATGAAATTTACAGCAGCCAATGAGCGGGGCCATTTACTTGCTTGTGTTAATTAGCTCAGACCAAATTTTGCTTTTAAGTGTAGCCTGCAGCAGTAGTAAGGGAATATCCTTTAGGTCACTCTTGAGTTTTTTCCCAACAAACATTAATGTTATTTTGATAGCACTTCCCTTTTCTTATTGACTGCAGTGTTCTCTGTTGCTGTTTATCAGTAGTAAATGCAGGAGAAATTTTAAATTTAGAATGCAACAAATAAATAAATAAATAGATAAATAGCAAATGTAATAAGGGAGAAAGTCTGTTTTCTTTGGCAATGAAAGAAATCTGAGAACCTGAGGAGCCTGATGCCTGGGGAAAGGCTCAGCACAACATAAGACTGAGCTACTTTGAGGCAGCAGAAGATAAAACTCATTGATCAGTTCAGTTTGGCATTATTGGTCATGCCCTGGTTTGTGTTCTGTTGATCAATTCCATTCGGCATTATTGGTCAAGTCCTGGTTTGTGTTCTATTGATCAATTCCATTTGGCATTATTGACCATGCACTGGTTTGTGTTCTATTGATCAATTCCATTTGGCATTATTGACCATGCACTGGTTTGTTTTCTGACCTGAGTGGTGACAGAAGCCCAATGAGCTGAATTTATCCTGTTCTGATATCAGTGTGATTTTATGCTGAATTTCTGAGTATTTCTGCTGTAGCTTCTTGTAGCCTTGAGCTTTGTGAAGCTGGCAGGAGAAAAATTTGAAGAAAAATTTTGGGATGGAATCAGTGTTTCTGTTTTGGTCACAAGCACCACTCACTGAAGGTCTGGTGGGAGACAGAGGATATTCCTGGAAAACAGCTCATCCCTTTCCTTGCCATCACAAATTCTCTGGAGAAAAAAACTGAGTGCTGAGCTTCAGTCTACAGGGGGAATAGTGGGATTGATCCCTGACTTTCATTCCAAGGTGGTGGAAAAAGAAAAAAAAATCACAATTAATTCAGTCTATCTAAGACCTTACTCCTACTAAAAGCAGATTGCTGATTTCAGCACGGAATTACCAGAAAGTTACTTGGCACTTGACTTGCTTTTTGGTCAGGATGATGCTTGTTACATCTACATGATATATTTTTTATATTCTGACATTATTTGTCTGTTTTACAATATACAGCCTGATAATGTGTTTTGTCAGTCCCTAGGAAATGAATAGCCAGGAGTTTCACATTTTAACAAACATTTTATCTATATTGGCTGCTGAATTATATGAACTTTTTGCAAATCTTTGTAATACAAAACAAATAAAAGATGCATAAAATTAGCTTATAATAATTCATTCATAGCTTTGTGAATAACATTACTTGAGATTTGGGATTATTTTGTTTTCCTTTCATTTACATACTGATAAACTTTTTAACATCATTAGTTAACTTCCATCCTTCAGTTTTAATACTCTTTTGTTTCTCCTTTCAAATAATTTTCTTAGTGTTTATCATTTTATTCACATCAGCTTTGCAATATTAAAATTGATATCTGAGAACAACAATACCATGGTCTTCTGTAGCCTCTTATGAATTTAAACTGCATTTTGGACTAAGACACCCTTGCAGTTGCAGCCTGTGATATAAATAAGGAGAATATACTGGAATGTGTTTGCAAGCCACCCAAGGAAGCACTGGGAATGAGGGAACTGTGAAAGTCTTAAAATTTCAATGGAAACAGTGCCCTGCATTATTAACAAGGGATGGAGGGCCAGGACCCAGGGAATGGCTTCCCCGTGCCAGAGGGCAGGGCTGGATGGGATATTGGGCAGAAATTGTTCCCTGGGAGGGGGGGCAGGCCCTGGCCCAGGGTGCCCAGAGAAGCTGTGGCTGCCCCTGGATCCCTGGCAGTGCCCAAGGCCAGGTTGGACATTGGGGCTTGGAGCAGCCTGGGACAGTGGGAGGTGTCCCTGCCCGTGGCAGGGGTGGCACTGGATGGGCTTTAAGGTTCCTCCCAACCCAAACCAGCCTGTGACTCATCGATTAAGGGTAAATAATCATGATCAACCACTTCAGTCCCACCCATGCATCACACATCTCTAACACCTGTCAGTGTTTCAGCTCCATGAAAATGTGGGTTGTTTGTTGGTTTTGCTTTCATTCCAGCTTAGCCTGCGAACCCCAAGGAAGAATTGGTCCTGCATTTCTTTGGTCATTGTTGATCAAGTGGTGTGAAGGGAAATTTTTCAGAGAATGCAGTCACTGAAATGTTCTTTTGCAACACTGTGGGCTAAAGCTCTCCCCGTTCCCTGTGTCAATTGGGTTGTAAATAACTTTTCCAGGGAGAGAGATGTGAACCCAACATTGCCCTGCTACCAGCAGCGGTGAGCTGTGTGATCACCAGTCACGTCACCCTGCTGCTCATCCATTGCCATTCAAACAGCACAGAACAAAACAGGGAGGAAAATGAAGAGGTTCTGCAGCAATTCAGCAGTTTGGCTGATTTATTCCTTAGTGTTCTGTGATATATTTGTCCTCTATTTTTATAAGGTCTGCATGTTTTATGTAGTATTTGTTCTTCCATTCTGATTATGTGGCAAGTTGACTCACTAATTTCATCTTCCTCACTGTATGCATCTTTTACAGATTTGGTTTGCTTTTCTTTTCCTTGAGATTTGAAAAAGCAGAACTGATCATGGGTTCATTCCAGAAAATCAGTTCAATCACTTACTAAATTTCCCACATGAATTTCTGTATGGATATTATTTCCGGTAATGTCGCTTCCAAAATATTCTTTCCTCCCAAATCATTTAGGGTCATATGTTGGTAGGGAAAAAACTTTCCTTTGGTAAAGTTCCCCAAAATCTATGACAGAATTATGACTTTTTTTTTTCTAGCTATGGTGATATCTTTTAATGTGTGATAGAATTTTTGATAAAGGTTGTGGAGAAACTAAAGAGAGACTGAGATATTTTCTCTCAACCAAACCTAGGAAGGAAGAGGGCAAAATCTAAACCATTTTTAATGTTCATGATACTTTTGCCTCAGATTCTTTAGGGAGGGGAAAGAAGAAATCTTTGTATGACTGGGTGTGCTACTGTGTAATTTTCAAATGTGATTTACACATATCAAACTACAGAATATGCCAGGTTAATCAAAGTTGTTAGAGAACATAGAAGGCTTCATTTAGCTTTGCTCTACATAGGAATGTAGGAGACATATTTAAGGAAAAACTCGAGTTACATTCACTCTGATCAGATTTTGTGTGATCGTAATATGCTAAAGTAACCCTGAGCAGTATGGATTACTCTGTGCAGTGTGTGGGCTCAGTGCTGTAATACTAAAACACTCTAATACTAAAATACATAATGAGAAAAAAACCCCTCAAACAAACAACAAAGTCATAATTCCTGCCATCTCACATTTCCTTCATTTCGTTGGCGCTTGCTCTTTTAGTGCCCTCCTGCCTCCAGTTCGTAACATTTCTCTTTAATGATCTTATTTATAGAATACCCCCGCTGGCAATTTGAAAACAGGTTTTAGTGATAAATTCTTTTTAAAGAGTAAGTGTTCGATTAAATATGTAACCAGATGTTAGTGCTATGTCTCCTTAGGCAGCAGCTTTTGTTTTACTTCAGCCACTGGGGATACCATATTTCCCATCTCGCTTTTACTCAATTTTATCAACTATTCAGATTTTACAGCCATTACTTTGACTCTTTCCCAGGCTAAGTGTCTTACATACTTAGGCACTCAAAAATTTCTAATAAGGCCTTGCTGCAATTAGAATAAAAATTAGTATTAATATCATGGAACCCCAGGATGGGTGAGGCTGGAGGGGCCCACAGGGGCTCCTCTGGTGCCACCTCCCTGCTCCAGCAGGGCCATCCCAGAGCACAGGGCACAGGAGTGTGTCCGTGTGGCTCTGCAATATCCCCAGGGAGGAGACTCCACGGCCTCTCTGCACAATCTGTGCAGGGCCGGGCACTGCCCAGGGCAGAAGTTCTGCCTCCTGTGCAGGGGGAGCTCCCTGGGCTCAGGCCCTGCCCGTGGCTCCGGTGCCATTGCTGGGCCCCCGGAGCAGAGCCCGGGCCCTGCTCGGAGCCCTCCCTGCACACAGGGACACCCAGGGCTCGGGGCCCCTCTCGGCTGGGGCTCCTCTCCAGGCTGAGCAGCCCCAGCTCCCTCAGCCTTTCCTGGGCACGGAGCTGCTCCAGGCCCTTCCTCAGCTCCGCAGCCTCCGCCGGCCCCGCTCCAGGAGCTCCCTGGCCCTGCTGTGCTGTAAAAATTCTACTAATACAACAATTGCCGTAATTGGTCATATATTTTTTACTTTCTGCTCAGCTGTGGGAAATAAGTCCAGCTACAAGTGTCTCATCTGTACCAGCATTCAGAACTCCTTTCTTCCGTTCCGATCTGCAGCTGCAGGGAAGGGGTGAACTGAGGGCCTTTTCCACACAGATGTAGCAAGGAACAAGGAGATGTATCTCCACTAACAGATGTGCTTGCTAATCTTTCCTGTGGTCCTTACAGTGGCAAAGTCAAGTTTGTCAATATTGCTATCACTTAAATATTAGTTAAAAAAAAGGTAAAAACAAAACAAAACAAAAAAGCCACAAACTACTGGGTAGGTTTGAACCTCTGGGTGATCCACCTTTCCCTTAGATCCTCTCCTTGCTGGCTCCAGCTCTGTCTCAAAGCAAACCCATCTGTTTATAGGCATCTGGTAACCATTCCAGTGCCTGGCTCAGAGGAGAGCACTGGTGGAAAGGAAAGTGCACCTGTGCACGTCATGGACACATTGGAATCCAGACAGATTTTTCCCTCTAGGTGAGGCGAGCACAGATCATCTTTCCCCAAGACATTTAAATGAGCACAGAAGAAGTGCAAACTTTCTTCAAGCTGGGTAAAGGAAATGCAATCTGCAGCGTTTAGCAGAAATCTCATTAAAGAGAATTCAATAAAAGATTAACTTCTAAACTCATTTCAGCTCAAGAATGACAGTGAAGAGTCTTTTCTGGTAATCCCCTTACTGCAGCATAGGTGCTTGCTGATAAGTGGAGGAACTTTTGTCCAGATGTCGCACAATATCCTGAAGTAAAGCGAGCTTTGGAACATTTTGTCTTCCCAGGTTTGTTTTAGGAACAGCTCAAATATGTTTTATAAAAGTGCAAAAGCACCTGAAAGTTTGTAGCATCAGACTTTAGAGGTTTTAAAAATACCCTTGATATTTTATTATGAAATTAAAATACAAAGACCTATAAAAGATGAAAATCTGTTTGAACATCACTTGGGACATATCTTCTGGTAGAGCAAATTTTGCCTTACTGAAGCTTAAAACCCAAAAAATCATATGCTGAGACTTTCAGATAAAACATTCTCTGCTTAGAGGCTTCATTCTTGGTGATGCTGAGCACACTTCAGAGGTGCTGAACTTCAGTCAGGAAAGTCCAAGGCTGCCAGAGCTCCAGGAGCATTTGGACACCGCTCCCAGGGATGCACAGGCTGGAATTGGTGGAGTATCTGTGCAGGGACAGGAGCTGGGCTGGATGATCCTGGTGGATCCCTTCTATAATTCCATGATTCTATGACTTATTTGCTTGTTTGTTTGTTTTCATGGCTGCCAGATCAAGCATTTGGATACCCTCATCCTTCTCCTAAAGAAGCTGAGGAGAAGCTGAGGGAATAGTTCAGAAAGGCTTATTGAAATCTGGCTTTTTACTATTATTTTTGTCGTAGTAGCACTCAAAAGCTCCTTTCAATGTCCCATCTCCCGGTATAATAAGAGATATATCTCTCATGCAACAAGAAAAGATCATAAATAGCGTCACCTCCTTCCTTTTAGCCCACTTTGTGCTCCTGCAAGGTTCTTATCTTCCCCCGAGAAACACACAGCAAGAAGCACAGACATTTTGCAAAAAGTGATCTTAATAAGAAATTATTCTGGTTAGGTCTATTCCCACTCTCCAAGAAATGCCAAAGGGCTCTGTTTTATAGAGTTTCTCATTCCACAGCCCTTGCATATCACAGACGTGTTGATATTTGTTCCTTATACATCAGTGTAAATGAAGAATCCTGGTTCTGTAATTGGAGTTTTGATTTTCCTGTTCTGTGAAAGAACCACTGGCAGAGCAGCATGCTGTAGTTGTTTCCTGAAGTTAAACAAAGAGCGATTCATGGTGCCTGGAAATCTAGAATTTTCTGTGGCATCTTCTGTTCTTTTTCTCTAAGTTAACTTTAGCTGCTCTTCACTGAAAATGGAAATATTTGTGCTAGAATTGTAATTAATTAGTTGCAAAAGTTGTGAAATTCTGGGCTAACTTTACATTTCTTGACCTAAAGGAAAGAACCGTTTTGCTTGGAGTGATCAATCATGCATGACTTCATTAGATTTTGGAAACTTTCAGAATGGAGGAAGTTCAAATTTTTTAAAGGGCTTGTATTTCAATCTTTAAAATAATACATTCTCATAAGTGAGGCATCTGCTCAACTGCATCATTTCCAGAATGCAGAATGCTCAGAGTTCCTAAGTTGATAATATGTGATAAATGACTCCATGTATAATATATGAATCAGGATATAATCCTGAATTTTGTGGGAGGCTTCCTGAAGTTGAAGGTTAATGCAAAGTGGGAACAAGCAGCTAATTGAGCTTCTGAGCTTTTTTAATTGTTGAAGCTTTGAATAAAACATAACACAGAGACCCAAACCACACAGTTGAGTAATCCTTTCAGTTCTGTTGGGGCAAAGAGATGGTATCACTAAAAATTAAATATGAATAAATACTGCATATCAGAAATTTTTACATTTAAATATCCAGTGTAAGAGCTGTACAATTCAGAGAAAAAATAACTGGGAACTTCCTTTTTAAAGGCTGAAAATATCAAAGCCAAATCCTGCAGTATTAGAGGAAGTGCTGGGGAAAGTCTGTGAGTACAGAGTTCAGATAGCAGCAGGGCCTGTCACTGATGCTGGTTCAGGGGCTTGGCTGGGTGCTGGAAATGCAACAACTTTGGGGTATTGATAGAATCCCAGAGTGGTTTGGGTTGGGAGCAACCTTAAAGCCCATCCATTCCCCCCCCTGCCATGGGCAGGGACACCTCCCACTGTCCCAGGCTGCTCCAAGCCCCAGTGTCCAACCTGGCCTTGGGCACTGCCAGGGATCCAGGGGCAGCCACAGCTTCTCTGGGCACCCTGTGCCAGGGCCTGCCCACCCTCCCAGGGAACAATTCCTGCCCAATATCCCATCCAGCCCTGCCCTCTGGCACTGGGAAGCCATTCCCTGGGTCCTGGCCCTCCATCCCTTGTCCCAAGTCCCTCTCCAGCTCTCTTGGAGCCCCTTTAGGCACTAGAAGATGCTCTAAGATAAGGACAGGGTAGGTTCCAACCCTGGGAGGGTTTATTATTATTTTAATAGGTAGAAGGAAGCTCTTTGTTGTAGCAATAAACCTCTCCCCGTCAGCAGGAATGCCACCATTCAAACGATGTTTTAATGAGGGCATAGAAGGCAATAATCTATAATACTATATTCAAATTCTGTCTAATATTGATGTGTTGATGTGGCAGCATGTGACTATGTTTGTACTTCTGTCCATTATGGTGAAATAAATCAACATGATTTTCCATGAAATAGTGTCAAAAATTAAAGAAAACACAGGAGATGGAGCAAAGGAACACCTACTAGCTGAATTAAAACAAACTAATTAACCTCCCGGATATACAGAAATTACTTTTTAGTAGTTACAAGAACTAATCCTTTAAAAATAACTCGACTGAGAAAACAACTGATAACAAGAAATACTTGGGATTGTTTCTTTTATTTTAAGACTGCCTCAGAGGTGATACTATGTGAATTGCTTTTAGTTTTAAATAATCAGCAGATGGTTGACTAGTGCCCTGACAGAGGAAAATGCTCAGATGAATTTGAGGTGCAGTGGTTTTGGTTAGAAATAGAGTTTTGGTGTCATTTTAAACAAATCTTTCCATATTCTCAACAGTTTCCTGAACTGGGATGATTTTTCTCCCTAATGCATTTACATGTTTAAACTCTGTTATTAGAACTAAGTGAAAAATTCATGTTCTGTCTCCATAAATATTACAGTATTTCAGCATCTATTTTCATCCTAAATTTTAGCAAATGCCATAGTTAAAATATTTTTATCAGTGAAAATATTTGAATGTCATTTGAGAGATCTCAGGTTTGTTGAACAAATAAATCAAATTCATAAAAATAAACTTCGCTGTCTGATATTATTGCAGTGTTGATTAATGTGTGCCTTTGTTCTTTTTACTTTTTTAATTATTATGAAAATGTCCCTCTTTGTGAAAGAATGAAGGCTGGCTTCAGGTTTGGGGAGAGCTGCCGTGACCCTCCTTTGACAAAAGGCAGACTTGTGAGCAGCCAAGATGATTTCAGTGTTTCAGATCTGTATTCCCTGGCTCCTGCAGCACCTGACCTCTGTACCATGCCTGGGAATGCTCGAGTGTCCATATGGTGCCATTTTAGATAATCAGCTCAGAGCAGGTTGGAGCAGTGTCCAGCTGTTTAATTTATGACACTTGAATAATTTAGAAGAAACTCCAAGCATTTCTAGAGTTGCAGGTGCTTTGATCAGCAGTGCCTCAGAATCTGAGCCTTTTTTCGGTGCAAAATTGTCTGAATTCAGTTCTTGTACTATAGACAGTTGTGGTCAAGAGTTTCAGTCTGACTGGTTCATCATCTCAACAATTCCTGTCTGATTTATAATGGCATTTTTAAACAGCCCTTCTTCAAGGTACGATTAGGTCTGATGAGCTGCTATTGATCAGGGACTGACATTTACTCAGAGCTGTGTATTCACAGGTCCCATACTCTATAAACATAAATAACAGTGCTCATGATTGTGCAGCCAAGTCTTTAAAGATCCTCGAGGAAGAAGCCACTTCAGGGATCACTCTAAAGGGACATTAGCTGGTTAGCAGATAAGATGGGATGCTGCTGATGAGGAGTTCCAAAATTCTGCACTCTGAATAAAAATGGAAACCCATTGAAATAGCTATTGCTGTTAAAATTCATAGATTTATTATAGAGTACTCTGAGTTGTGAGGGACTCACAAGGATCACTGAAGTCCTGCATGGAGTAGTACAAGTCCTAAACCTGCTGAGGTAAAGGAACCATTTTTAAAAACACAGATGAGAATTTGTCTCTCTGGAGTCACCACTTCATTTAGTGCTGGGGCTTTCTGTTTAGAGTCTTCTATTTCTTAGTTTTTGTTACGTGAATTGATGACAGCTCTAGGACCCTAAATTATGTTTTGTTGTTTTCTCAGTGTAATTTAATCCTGCCTTTAGTTGTTTGGACTACCAAGTTTTTGCTTCGGCTGTGAGCTTGCCAGATTTCCCTGGGCAGCACTGTGAGCTCACCGGGAGATAGCAGCCATTCCCTCCTGCGTGAAGTCAGGCCACTCCTCATTCCCACGGCTAAAACCAGAAATATTTGTGCCCTTTCCTTGTTTTCTGGGAGTCATGTGAATTTTTTGTACAGTGACTTTACCTTTTTTCCCCTCCATGTGAATTTGATAAGAGTTCTTTCTGATCCATCTGAATATTCTTTTGAATATGCCGCTGTTCCCATTCTTGCTGTGCTTGCTTTACTGGTGCTCCTGAAAATGAGGCTAAACCAGCACCAGAAAGGCTTTTCCTACACGTCAGACTGCCAATATTTGCTGTAGCATAGCTTTGAAAGGATCAAAGGGTTGTCGACACTTAAGCTTCATTGTGACTTAGGTAACTTCATTTATTTAAAAATCTCTGATTGCATTGTCAAGGATTTGTTTTGGGGCTCGTAGTTCTCTTGTGTTTTGTCACAGATCTTGGTTAGGAGTTAGTCCTTTTAAGACTGTCCAGTGTCCAAAAAATAAAGCAAGTGATTATGTTTTGTTGTAAATAATTCCCTACATTTTTAGATTGTGACTGCAATTTTTTTGTGTATGTTTCTGCCACTTGGGGATTCATAATTTGGATTTGTAATTCTCCCCCTCTGCCTCAAGTTTACTTAGCAGTAAGGGTTTAGTATCGGTTTTGTCAGTGACAAGGAACTATTTTGACAATTTTATCTTTTATTGCCTAGTATTTACTCCTCAGAGATAGTGCAGTGTGCTAGTCAAACCTTTCAGCTGTTCAGTGTGCTGCAGTTTAAAGTCAGGTACAATATTTTTTGTAATTCTTTTCTTGTGTTTGGTTGTGGTTTAGTTTCTTTGGTGGTATTTTGTGTCCCAGTGTGGCTCAGCACCATCCAGCACGATGGAGTTAGAGGTTTGCACTTTTCCTAATGGCATCATGGTATGTGGAGTTTCACGGTTCTTCCATAACAAAGAAAAGATTTTGGTTTTGTTATTTTTCTATAGAATATCCACATCTAACTGAAATATGTGGTTCTCATTCCCAGATTATGTAAACTCCAGTAAACGCACCTGAGTTTTATTTTAGTTGAAATTGCATGATGAGTTTTGTGCTGAAAGAACTGAGCTGTACAAGCTGCATCCATTTTTCTCTCTCTGGTCCTCCATGCAGAGGAGCAGAAGGAAATGAAATGCCTATTGGGGAGCGGGGGATGTGTGGAATTACCGGAACCGTTTCAATCCTAATTGCTTCCTAGCAGCACTGGCACATCTATAATGATGCATCTCACACAATTGGACACAACAACAATAAAACAAGTAATTCAAATCATATAAGCCTGGCAGCAGTTTTGAGGTCATTTTCTGCAAGTTGATCAATAAGAAGTTCACATCCTATAATCCACATTGCATTTATTCCTGTAATACATCTTAACTTCTAGTGGAGCAGTGGTTAATTGCTAATCCATATTCATTGAAGAGAACAAATGAGGACAGCGAGAGTAGATATCCGTGCACCATCACATCAAACGCGGAACTTCTGAGCTCAGTTTGCCACTCAGATCTCTTGTGTTTGTGTAGCTTCTGTGCCCACCACTTCACGAGGCCTTTGGAGATTACCAAGGAATTTGGCCAGCTGCAGTTGGTGCTCTTGTTGACAACGCCTGGTATTTGCATAGATGTTAATTAGATATTTCGAGTTGTATAAATCTTCTGGAGCACAGTTATTGTTGATCACCAGAATGCGTTTGCATTTCATGTGACTGATTGTACTTTGGTAATTATTCTTCAGAGCCCCCTTTCAAATCTATATTTCTTTCATCTGCAATGCATTAAGCTTGCAGTGGGAGCTCCTGGGTTGTTCTTGGCACAGCAGACTTTTCATTTTAAGGTTCACCTTTGAGCACAGCATGCTAAGTTTATCATTCAGTTTTTAGGGCTTAATCGAAAGCCCATTGAGGTTGACATTAAAAAAAAAAATCCTGTGTTTGACTTGTCAGCTTTGGATGATGTTCCTGGTCTTGTCCCTTATGCGTGCAACTCTCAGATTGATCCCAGTTGGGTAGGGTTTTATCAAGTATTTGCCGAGGAGTTTATGTATTTCAGCAAATAGAGTACTCGCCATGTATGGGGATGCATGAATCACTTTCTGAACTATTTTTTGTTCACTCTCGCTGTTGCTTGATTTGTAACAGAACAGAAAAAGTTTTCTTCTTGGTAATGATTGGAGCTTTTTATAGAAGAGGAACAAGAAATCGATCACAGTAAGCCACAAGCAAATAATGAATATCCTTGTAGAAATACTTTTCTACTTTCCTACCTGAAGAAAACACAGGTATTGATATGAAGGACTGCATTCTCTAGAATTGATTAAGAAAATAAAATTGATTTATGTGAATTTATGGAGATCTGCAATACTGATTGTGTTTGTGATTCATGTCCTATAAAATTCACCTTCCATTTTATCAGCACATCTTTCCATTAAGAGAAACTGAATTAAATGGAGTACTGTTCATGGAATTAAATCCATTAAATACGTGTAAAATGAATCCAATAGAATAAACTTACTGTAAAATGACATAAACTGGTATTTATATTTAAAATAGTCAACATTTGATTCCAAAAATCTTAGTAGAAAATGAAACTTCTTATTTGGACAAAGAAATGAAGAAGAGCTTATTTGCTATGGGCAGATAAATAAGAAATGCAGAAAGATAATAAATGAAATGGACTGTTTTGGCTAGGGGATTAGCAGAGGCTTTGAGGACGACATTTTTTAAAAATAAACAATGCATTCCCCTCTGAGTTTGAAAAAGCAAATATTTTTGTTGGAAATGTTTCTCAGATTGTCCCTCTCCTGGTACTCCAAGATTAGGAAACAATTCTTTCTTTCTGTGACCAGAAAGTATCAAATATTTTTAATGATCACAGTAGATTTGAATAAGTCTAATTAAGAATGAATACTCACCTCACCTAATGTCATCACAAGGGGAAATTGTCATGTCTGAACTTGAATTTAAAACCTGATTTGGACTGAAGCGTATTTCTATAAGTATGCTGGCTCAATGTCTAAATTGCAGTTTTGGTTCTGAATCTCACTTGAACTGGGATATAAAGCAAATCTGGAAACCAAAATTAACTAGACTTCACTTTACTTGGACTAACCTAATAGGAAGTGTAATTTCCTCCACATCTGTGACAAGACACACCCGAGTTGGGAAACGCTGGTGGGAGGGATGGGGGCAGGGATCTCTGGGGAGAGAGTGCAAGAGGCCAGATTGTAGGGAAGGAGGAACCACACAGAGGCAATCCTCTTTGAAGGGCTGCAAAAGATCTTGGAGAAGTAAGAGGAGGCCCAGAGGCACACTGTAAGGAAGACTTTGCACAGTTTAGAAGGGGTTAGAATGGAATATTTAAAATATTGATTTGATACGTTGAATACTCAAATTGGATAAGGGGAAATTTAGGTCACATAGACAGAAATTGCTCCCTGGGAGGGTGGGCAGGCCCTGGCACAGGGTGCCCAGAGAAGCTGTGGCTGCCCCTGGATCCCTGGCAGTGCCCAAGGCCAGGTTGGACACTGGGGCTTGGAGCAGCCTGGGACAGTGGAAGGTGTCCCTGCCCATGGCAGGAGATGGTATAAGATGAGTTTTAAGGTCCCTCCCAACCCAAACCGTGCTGTGATTCTGTGATTCTAATACAAGAATCCTTTGATTGCGTAAGGATGAGTTTGACAAAGTGGAAGCTGAGTTTGCATCGCCCACACCTCTGAGCATTTTCTGAGGGCAGGAGGAGCACGAAGTTTGTAACACAAAATTATCGTGTATTTTCATTTGAGATGCCAGTTCTGAGTAAAATTTCCATGACTCACAGGGATTCTGATGAGGGCTCCTTTTCCGTGTTTTTGTCATACAAAACTTTTAATGATTCATTAGGTGTCTCGGGTTTCCTGACCTGATGGATATCTGAACGTCTGCTGTAGTTCAGTCAATAAGCAGCACCACAGAGCAAACCACAGAAATCAAACAACATGATTAAAAAGGTTCCTGTGCCTTCAGATCCGTAAAAAGGTTAATGTATTTGTCATAATACAGTGTTCTGCCAGGACTTGTGTTGGCATAACTTGAATTTAGCAAATGAGAAGAGCTCACATCCATCTTTCATGGAAACAGTGAGGTTATTGCTCACATTGTGCACTTTGCCTCACAACTGTGCACATAAATATTCTGGGAGCATAAAATGTACCTTGCCTAGGGATGGAGTGTTGGATGGAACAATATTTTCTGTTTCAAAAAGTTATAAGTGCTTAGTGTCATTATGATCAAGTGGATTCATTGCATGACAAAAGTTTTGAGTTTTGTTTCTTATAATTTCCTGCTCCTTGGGGCAAGTCAGCCCTGCCAATACTTATAAGTATGGAGCCAGTGTTGAAAAATTGGTTTTAAATGAATGATACTTTTAATGCTTAACAGAATTTCAAATTTATTTTTCTTTCTCTTGACAAGTATTCAGGAATTCCCTGGAAGCAGACAATATAAATCGAAGAGCCTTGTTTATGAAGATCAATTAAAAAAAAAAAGTTTTGGTTAGACTTTTGCCTTGCTGCAAACACATTATTGTGAACTTCAAAAATATTAGACTTTTCAAAATCCCAGTTAATTTTTATTGACTGTGCTTCGTTTTGACTGAAAAGATGGAAACACATTTTATGATTTACAAATAAAACAAATATATTGTTCTAATTTAAGTAGAAGTAATTTGCAGAGTAGGAGACTGAGGACATGTAGGACTAATTGTAAGGGTAATCTCTTTTTCATTTCTTGTTTGAAAAGGACCCTGAATTTACGCTTCCACTACAGTGCATGAAATGAGACTCATACATGAAGTTTTTCATTCCAATGTTCCTTGTTTTTTAATGACTATCCATACTGTTAGAAGATACTGAGTCTATAAACAAAGCAAATGGAAATGACAAACGAAATCACATAATACTAAAAATGTCAATATAAGTCAACTTTTTCTTAACTTTCTCAGTATATGTGCAGCACACGCTGCCTTACCCGATTTTTAGTGCTGTGAGATGAACTTTACCATGGGAAACAATACAAAAGAAATTAATTTCTACAGAAATGATCATAAGAATATATTGCAAAACTTGTCCATATTTCCGTAAAACGATCATCTAGTGTAACAACAATTGACAAAATAATATAGTTGTTGTAGTCTATTGAAGGTGTGCTACATATGTTCTGAGTGAGAAGATCATGGAATCATGGAATATTCAGGGCTGGAAGGGATCCCCAAGGATCATCCTGTCCCTGCACAGACACCCCCCAGCCCCACTCTGGGCATCCCTGGGAGCGGTGTCCAAGCACTCCTGGAGCTCCGGCAGCCTCGGGGCCGTGCCCATTCCCTGGGGAGCCTGGGCAGTGCCCAGCACCCTCTGGGGGAAGCAGAACCTTTCCCTGCTCTGCAGCCTGAGCCTGCACAGCTCCAGCCATTTACACATAATTCTTCTAGATTATGGGAGTATTTACTTTTATTCCACCATTAGTAGGACCACTGCTGAGCACTGTTACACCTACTTGGTATTTCTCTGGACAGAAAGTTTTTATACTACACCGTGGGATTTTTTTCAAAATAAGAAAAAACTGAGCTTTCAGATTTCAAACCTGCTACATCCTCTTTGTCCTTTTCTTTACATTGAGAGGTAGTGAGTGGTTTCAGTTTAGCAGAGAGATATGATTTGATGTCAGGCTCTACTGTTGTGAAATCCTGGTGGCTTTATTTTCTGAACATAACCTGTGTTCTGTGCTCCAGGGAGCAGTGGAAACCACCAAGGCTGTGCTTTTATAATAACTTTTGTGACATGATAATGATGATAATAAAGCTCTGTGTGTTTTGCTTTGTCTTTTTGTGCATTCATCAGTGCCAAAATTACATTCTTTCCTTTCCCAGCACCTTCCTGTTTGTTTCTAACATATTCTTTCAAAGTAAAGATAAAAATTGATTACTGGTCCTACCAGACTTTGTTTTCACCTGCCAAAATGGAATATATTCTCAACTCTTGTCTTTCTTAGAAGACACTTTCATAATGGCATTAAACCCAGCGCACTCAACAAAGTGTGTGACCTGCATGTAAATAATCCATTATGAATTAAGAATACAATTAACACTTTGGAGACTCTGCAAATTAAAAGTGTAAACCATCTTCAGACCTTGGCAAAACATTTGTAATGAATTGGACCCTTGACTTTACTTTGAAGAGACATTTCTATGTAAAAGAGACAGTTTATTTATAGCTACTCAGTGGAGCACAGTGAGGGGATGAGCTAAAATTCTGCTAAAAGGGGAAAGAAGGTTTAACGAATTACTAAATATTTACAATGAGATTTGAAAACAAAGGATTTTCTGCTTAGCTTTTTGGGTAGGAACAAGAAATTCTGTGGGTTTTGGTCTGTACCTCTGTCTCTGGTGAATGAAATTAAAAACAATGGACAAAGTGATGTGTGATTGGTGTAAAGAACAGCTTTTTTGAGTTATAGATTACTGCTGGATAAGAAAATCTTAATATCAGGTTCATACGTTAAGAAAATGATTCCGAGATCATTCATTTTGTCAAGAAATGAAGAATGGCGAAGTTAGTATGATCCAAAACCTATTCTTGGTTCAATAGGGGTATTTTATTCTTTCCCTTGGTTCAATAGGGATATTTTATTCTTTCCCTGCCTTATTTTTCTGTCTGAGCCTTGCTGAAGAAGAAAGGAACAATCAGTGGGTTAGTTTTAGTCTTATACGGAAACCTGAGGAGCCCTGAATTGTTGCTACACCAGAAACCATGACCCAGAGAACACAGCTGGGACACTTCTAGCTCTGATTATTGCAAGGCAAATATTCCTTCAGCTTATTTGGGACTACATTGCCCAATAAAACCAAAATATTTCTAAAACATATTATCTCAATGTATCAGAAGGAAAAGTCTTGCTGATCCTTCACAAGAAAAAATATTTGCCAGCTCTCACTCCAGGTCTAGAAAAGACTTCTGCTCGCTGTGTTATGGCAAGACTTGAAATGTCAGCCCTCAGAGATTTCTGTGGCATAGCCTAAAATACCTTTTTTTTTCCTTCTACTGAAAAATGACAAATGTGATGTTCTACTAGAATATAATGGATTAGGGGAGTTGTTTGTGTATTTAGAGACCAAGACGTCCTTTCCTGTTGAGAGAGACCCATAAGTTCCTGTTTAGACCAGTTTCAAATGGAGAATTCTGTGGGGCTTTTTTCCCCTTGTCAATAAAGGATGTCCTGAAGGTCCTTTCTGCGATAAAAGAACTATTGCTGAGAGGTTCTTGTTGTCCAGCTTTTTGTGAGTTCGTTTAGACCAGTTTCAAATGGAGGCACTCTACAACTGGGAATGCAAACATTGTAAGCAGCTGACGGAGTGATGTACCCAAATATGCCCATCTGTGCCTCTACATTTTCTCATGGGCTCCTTCCAAAATTCTTTGCATGTTTTTGGGGAAGTAAACTCTTTTTAGGAAAAAAAAACCCAATCAAACAAACAAACAAAACACAAAAAAATGTCTAGACATAAGTGGGGAAAAGGTTCTGCTGCAACAGCAGAGGCTAATCCTAATAATGTGTTTGCTCACCTAAATAAATATTATATATACATGAGTGGAGGAATGTGCATAAATTATGTTGTCATTAACATGCACAAAATTTTATCCTTAGATTTTTAAGGGGAAACTATGTACACTGGAGAATTCTGTGGGGCTTTTTTCCCCTTGTCAATAAAGGATGTCCTGAAGGTCCTTTCTGCGATAAAAGAACTATTGCTGAGAGGTTCTTCTTGTCCAGCTTTTTGTGAGTTCATTTAGTGCAAGCCAGTGTCTCTGCTTTTCCAGATTAGATATTAGTATGAAATTCTTTGTGACACACACTGTTCTTCTCACTGAAGAATTGCACATACTTTTTACCTACTGTTTTCTAAACAGAGGTGTTGTTGAATTAGAGCTGTTGAATTCTGCATGACCTTGCTTCACTTTTTCTAGATATTTGATCCACTTTTTAAAATAGTCTTTAAAATGTTCTTAATAGAACACTGCAATCTGAGTCTGACATAATTCAGCAGATGTCTTCATGACATAATTCAGCAGATTTATTTCTTATGCAGGGCCAGCTATATTAACACATTCCTGGCAGGTGTTTGCACATATTCTGTACCAAAGGATGCACATGATCTCCTCAGGCTGTCTGGTCTGGTACTGCACTGAAAACTGCACTGTCAGAAACCTTCTCTACTGTTTCAGTATCAGAAATTTTATTGGTGTTTAAGAAGAAACAACCCCAAGTTTCTTGCTGCACTTTGGTTTTTTGCATTTTTTTTTTCTCCCATAAGTGCTGGAAGAGCGAGTGCCCTTCTCCTCCATATCTTTGGTCAGTTTTTCTTTGATACAGTCAAAACTACAGTAAGAAGCTACGATAGCCACAAAACTGCAAAATGGTAGCGTCACGTCAACCTCTGTATGGAATGTTTGAAGTCAGAGTTTTATAAATTAGTCCACTTGTGCATCCTCAGGACTGGTACCTGTCCCTTTCCTTACCCTCCTCCCTCAGCCATTTGTGCTGAGCTCTCTCCAATTCTCCGCTCTCCCTTCTCCACCCTCCCCACTGCCCGACCTCTGTTTCCCACAATCAGCAGATTTCCTTCCTCCTTGCTTCTTGTTTCTCTGGGGTCACTGATTAAATAAATCAAACAAAAGCGGCCTGGTATTGATCTTTAGAGCACACTGTTAGTGTTTTCCCTCTGCTCTGAAGTGAATTATTTTATAAGCACTTGTCTTTAATAGCTGAGCCGGTCCATTATCCACTCCAGCAGCTCAGCAGTGCTGATATTATAATCACTCCCCTTACACACACCATTGTATCAGATTGCTCCAAGATCAAGTGAAACATGTCTGTGACTCCTCCTCTAAGTGTTTTTGTCCTTGTTGTGTGACCCAGAGAAAATTCTCCCCTCAAACAAATCCTTGAAGTCACTGCTCTGGGCTTTCTTCGTGGGTTTGGATTTAAATTCACAATAAGAAAAATAAGCATTTGTTCCTTTTATTTTGTATTGGTTGACTTTTTCTTTCTTTTTATTGTAAGTGGTGTTTTGCTTAATGCAAAGGAAGAAAAGTTAAAGGGTTTGTTTATTCAGTCTTTGAAAGAGTGACAATCTCAGGTGAGGAGCAGCAGTTTCCCTGCACATCTCTCTTTTTTTTTTTTTTTTTTTTTTTTATTATACTGGCTTAGAGGCAGTAGGGAGGAAAGAAAAGTTATTGATGGGGAATTTGTGTTGCAAAAGCGCCTTTTTGGGACATAATGCTTCTGCCCATAGGAGAAGGAATACAAAGCCTGTAGAAATCCTTATGCATGCCTTTGGTAGACTCAGGTTTGGTGTTCACAATAACCGTGGTGGTGGGTGATGTTTGTGTACTGCAGCTGTAAGTGTAGGCTCTGTTTAGGTGAAAACACTGCAGCTTAATATCTGATAATCTGCCTCCTCAAATTAATTCCTTAATCAATCAAAGAGCATTATTGAGCCTGACACTTCCAAAATAAAATCAAGCAACTAATGAAACAAAGAGATGAAGCAAAATGCCCTTCAAGGAGTACCACTTCAATACAGACTCAGGTGTGAATCGTATTTCAAGGGAAAAATTTGGTTTTTGAATCATCTTAGAGTGTAGTCTAAATTTTTGCATGTTATTGATGACTACATGATATTCCAGTTTGAGATTTCATGATAATTTTTAGGAAATGTTGTCCTCTACTTTCTGAAATCAAGCTCTTTTTCTAGTGGAAAAAGGATTTGGCTTCAAACATGTGTTGCCCAGTGAACAGAGTATTCTGGTGATATATTTGATTATATGTCTCCATGGCTGTTTTATAGCTCTGTAATGAGCTGGATTACAATAAACAGACTGGGAAACAAAAAATTGGATGCCAGTATGCTATTGGTTGTTGAGCATTAACATTGCTAACACAATTTAACAGCGCAAATTTAGTTTATTAAAAGAAAAAGTGTACTACAGACAAGGCAAGAATGGTCTTAAATTATTTCCTATAGCCTGTTTTCTGTGTTCCTTTTCTTTCACTGCAATTGATTCTATGAAATGAAGACATTTTCTATGTACTGTACCAAGCCAAATCTTATTACAGAAAGCAGAATGCAGTTAAATGAGAGTTAAATTACTCTCAAATGACAAGGAAATGTTCAGCTATAAAACGTGTTGTGAGACTAATGTGTTCTTCCAAGTCAGATTGGTCAGGAAAAAAGAAATTAAAATAAAAATCTGGGCTTGTAAAATAGAAATGTGATTTCCAAAGAGGTCTCTTCTAGGAGAATCTGGGAGAAGGCCTGCTTGGCAGGATTTGGACAAGGGAAGTTCTTATGGAAACAACCAGAGTAAAGTAAAAAAAGAGCTGATGGTCAGAATTTCTAAGTCCTGGTGTTCCATGTGCTGTGTACTGGTTCCAGGCTGGGGCTTTGCTCCCACAACTCCTCGATCCCAGGGGCCTCGCCGGGCTCTGGGCTGTGAGCAGGGCTTGGGAAAGCTCCAGGCTTTTAACAGGTTGCCAAAACCAAGTTTTATAATTGAAATCACAGATGGGAAATCATGACTCTCTTTAGTTTAAAACTGCTAAATTTAAATGGCATTTCATGGGACCAGCAAAACACATTTGTACAACAATCCCAAAATTACCTTTAAGACAGAGTCCAAAGCTTTGCTAGAAACATTCAGTTTTAAAAATCCGAATGAATAAAATTAAATGTATTCATTCTATGATAAGAACCATTAGGTGGCTTTCATTTGAACTGTTACTGGTTCTTAGCCTCCCTCTTGCATTTTTCTTCTTCTCAACACAAATTTGCTGTCTTAGGCATCCTAAGACAGGCCAGTATTAAGAAAAGACAGCACTGGAGATGCAGTGCTTTGCAGAATCCTCCTATGGCATTTCAGGAGAGCTGGAGGAAGTCCCAGGTCGGGAAGGGTGAATTGGAAGCAAGTGCAGAGAGGTCTGAAGGGGCCAATCCTTGATCTGTCCCTGCTGGGAGGGAGGGGCTGTGCATAGCCATGGAGAGAGGAGGCAGATTGGGGAGCAGGAACACTGCTGGGTTTGCCTTGGAAGAGCTGGTTCCTGCTGATGAGGTGGGAAAAGGGAGGTCAGGAGAAGCAGTGATGAAAGCCAAGAGGGCAGGAATCGAGCACGAGTCTGGAGATGATATTCTATCTTGCTTTACGTTGTTATTAATGAATTCAGCAGAATGGGAAATTTAAAACAAAGGAGCAAACAAGATGATATCTGAGCATTTTTACCTGAGAAATTTTGCTGGAAGAAAGCATCAAAAATGAGTGAATCCCTAGTTCTATAGAAAGAGTCAGGGATGGATCAGGCAGTACAGTCATAGGCGTTGAACTCCAGTGATAATGAGCAGCAATGACAGTGGTGAAGTCTGGAGGGGAGAGGAGCCTTGATTTGCTTTGGAATTCATTTCTGCTCCTGATTAAGTTGATGGAAAGGTGTGCCAGAGCAGGATACACTATATCTATACAACATAACTAATTTTGCATCTTTCTGCTGTAAATATATCAATATTTATTTTTCTTATCAAAGCAATAAGGATATTCTTTTCCTTGGAAGAGTCGTTAAATTTAATAAGGTTGATCACTGATTAGCAAAATCCAGGTCTCATGAACCAATAGTACAGGTCTAATCCAGCAGGTTTTGTTAAAAATCAATAGAGTTACCATTTGATGTTTCATGAGCTGGAATAGCCACAAATAGTTATTTTTACATAAAACATAAATTCACTGAATGGTTTGGGCTGGAAGGGACCTTAAATCACATCCAGTTCCACCCCCTGCCATGGGCAGGGACACCTCCCACTGTCCCAGGCTGCTCCAAGCCCCAGTGTCCAACCTGGCCTTGGGCACTGCCAGGGATCCAGGGGCAGCCACAGCTTCTCTGGGCACCCTGTGCCAGGGCCTGCCCACCCTCCCAGGGAACAATTCCTGCCCAATATCCCATCCAGCCCTGCCCTCTGGCACTGGGAAGCCATTCCCTGGGTCCTGGCCCTCCATCCCTTGGCAATTGTCTCTCTCCATCTCTCCTGCAGCTCCTTCAGGCCCTGCAAGGCCACAGTGAGGTCACCCCAAAGCTTCTCCTCTCCAGGCTGAACAATCCCAGCTCTCGCAGCCTTTCCTGCCAGCAGAGCTGCTCCATCCCTCTGCTCATCCTGGTGCCTCCTCTGGGCTCTCTGCAGCAGCTCCAGGCCCTTCCTGTGCTGGGCCCAGGGCTGGGGCAGCTCTGCAGGTGGGGTCTCAGCTGAGGGGGCAGAGGGGCAGAATCCCCCCTCCCCTGCTGCCCACGCTGGGGCTCAGCCCAGGGCAAGGGGCAGTTTTTGGGATGGGGCATATCCATTTCTCATCCATCAACTCCCCCAAATCCTTCTCCCAGGGCTGCTCTTGATGTGTAAATCTTTTTACATTACAAAGCCAAAACAGCAGCTTTCAATAGTAATCAGCTAAAAAGGAATTAATTCTTAGGAGGAACGTACTTCTTATCCCTAAAATACCCACTCTGAATTTCTCTGGAACCCCTGGTTCAACCTTTGATAGTTGATACTGTCAATCAACACCCATTGTCTCGTGGCCAACCTGGCTGAAAAGCAGTTGTGCTCCATCTGACACAGTGTGACCCACTTCTATCTGGCTTATGTGAAAAGAATACATTAGACATCTGCTCCCCCGTTGGATTGATTTATCATGCACTGTGAAAGTGCTTCAAAAACATGCTGAAACCCTTGGTAATGCACTGGGAAGTTAAACTTAGATCACCATTGTTCCCACCTTTCTGAATTACTTATTGGAAACAAACCCAACTGATTCAGGATATGAATTTTAAAGATATCCTGAAAAGGAATTTTTTTTAAAATGTGCTTTATTACTAATTTTTAATTTATAAAGGCTTGAATAGGACCATCGTGGTGTAAGATGTGATTTAATGGTGAAAGCTATGAAACAAGGTTTGACACAGAACCGTTTGGCTTTTAAGGCAGAATTAGAAATTATATCACCTACCCCATTAATTCTTATGTGAGAAAGCACAGCTCTGGTGCTTCCAATATAAGAAGGACCTGGAACTGTTGTAGAGAGCCCAGAGGAGGCCACGGAGGTGCTGGGGGGACTGGAGCCCCTCCCCTGTGGAGCCAGGCTGGGAGAGCTGGGGCTGCTCAGCCTGGAGAGGAGAAGGTTGTGTGGAGACCTCACAGCTCCTTCCAGGCTCTGAAGGGGCTGCAGGGAACCCAGAGAGGGACAATTCCTCAGGGACTGGAGGGACAGGACAAGGGGGAATGCCTTCAAACTGGAAAAAAAGTAAATTTAATTTAGGAATCATTTCACTTACACCATTAGGCTAAAGAGAAAAAAAGGCAATGCAGAAAGACGTGCTAAACCAACAGCCTGGGTTCCAATGAGCAGTATCTGTCCACTTTGCACTTCTAGAAATGAGACATCCAGAAAGCTAAATTAGCTCCAACATTGTAATTTTTACACAGGTTTTAACTGTCAGTACAACAAATGAAAGGCATTAACATACTTTATTTTTCCTGACTGATGAAAAAGCAAGCAAATAAAGGAATCATTTCTTTAATGATCTGCTAGAATTAATAATGAATGGGTTTTTCAAGAGGTTTTTCTTGGCATGGCTGTTGTTTTGCAAAGCAGTTTGCTTTCCTCCTATTTCTACTGTAAGTATTTCATCAATGATGTGATTTTAAAGTGTAGAATTTGGAAGAGAGTTAGTCTTCTCTAAGAACATTATTCATCTGCTAATACTTTTGCCAAATGGCTGCTTCTGTGTTGATACTTTACACGAGTCACTAAAAATAAGAGCAATTAACTTTTCTCTGAAACTATTTTCTATCAATATTTTCATATCGTTTCTGCTAAATAATAAGCAATAAAACTACCCCTGGGGTTCTTTTGTCACCACAGATGGGCTGCTAGGATTTGGTCCAGCCAAAGAAGAACAACCCTACCAAAGCTACTGTTTTCTAGCACTTAAAGGAGAACGTGTAGATGTCTTTGACAAGGCACATGAGGGTGAAGTCACATGTTGTTTTTATCCTCCATTTGGAGTGAAGAAGTATGCTACTGATCATTTTTGGGGGCTGACTTCTGGCCCTTCAACATTTTTCCAATGAGAGAGAGAAAAGATTTGTCTGGTGGCTAACTATTCCTCAGGAGATTTCATTTTAAGACCTTTTCTAGAATTCACTAATAAGATTTTGATAAATAGTTGAGACACTTTGTGGTTTTACACATATAATCCTGTATTCATCCAGTGATGTCAAAAGAGAAGGTGTGAGATCACTTTTAATGACTGCTAATATCTGGGAGACTTTTAGAGTACATTTATAACCCAGCTCATTGGTGGGGAGCTGACAGACACTCTGACCTGCCAACAGATCGTGTTGGAGGAACAAATAGACCCTTGTGCACAGTTCCACACTGTGAGGGCACACAGAGAGTGTGACACAGCACATAAATCACAGCCTCCGCGTGAAGGATTGGCCAGCTCTTACACCCAGCTTTTGGTGATATATTTAATCTCAAAGATCTTTTTGACATATTGGAAGATAGTGAGTTGTTACTGAGAATTTGGAGTAGAAGAAGTGGAAGCTGAGACGTGAAGGCGTGGTGGATCCTGCTCCAAGTGCTCTCTGTGGTAGAGGAAAAATAGGAGAAATATTCTCTCTATAGGATGCAGCACATAACTGTATTTCTTAGCTGCAGTCTGGTCTTTCCTGTTGATTAATGTCACCTCTGCAGTACTTGCTCTGCACTTTGTGTAGCCAAGCCTCCCGTTCCCTAAATGCTGCTCCTGGATCAGCAGAGCTGGATTTTCTCCACTCGGGAGAAAGGCCCTGTTTCCATCATCTCCCAAGAGCTGCTGCAGCCCCACTTTGTCAGGACCCTTTGGCACTGTAGCTCCCTCCTTGCGTGGGCTCTGGAGAGCTGGAGGTGTTTTTGGGGGGGCTGAGCTCGGGGCTGTCCTGTGTCTCTGCAGCCTCAGAGGGTTGGGCCTGCTGGTTTATATAAGAGAAGGGAAGCTTAATTTGATTTCTTCTACCTTTTATTGAGTAGTGCTTCATGTGCGCCTGGTAGAGAGGGGAAAATACGGGGCTGATTTGATCCTGGAATGATTTTTCTTTTTATTTAAAGTGTTAGCAAGTTTGCTTAGATGCTTAGAGTTTTTATTGTTCTTAAATAAAAGGTAAGTAAATACTTCTGGAGAGGACTTTACTAAGTGAAGGGTACTGAGATTTAAAGCAAACAAACAAAGCCACAAACACCCAGTATAACTTCAGTGTTCTGTTTCAGTTTCAATCTACATCAGATGATAAATCTTTCAGGCTCCATCCAAAACCAACAGCAAATAAACAGCTGCTCGTTGTTGCTGTCTTTTCAATCCTTCATCTCCTGTAACAGGCACAGGCTGATCCCTGATTCCTGCTCTTATTCCAGCAGTGGGCTTTACAAATGTTGCTTGAACACGCCTGACATATATCCTTAAAAAAAAAAAAAAAACAAAAAACAAAAAAAAAGAAAAAAGAAAATTCTTAGCAAATTACCCTATGTGGAGTATGCTGTTTGTTCAGCCTCTAAGCCAATAAAAGGATATTCCTGACCTGCAGTGGANCTTTCATTGCTTTGTATTTGGGAATTTCTTTCTATAGAGTTGACTATTCATTAAATGTTCATGAATATTTGAAGGAATGAAATATAACTTATATGCAAAACTCAAGTCCAAAAGTTTCATATTAGCTTTTAAGAATTCCTTAAAAATGTTATTTGCATCCTTCAAATAACCTCGTGAAGACACTCGTGTTGAATGAATTTTAGCAATTCCTGCCTGCATCACAGTATTGCTGCTTTCTTTTGCAGAAAATTTAGGGAGCACAGTCAACTCTTGTGGCAGCACGATTCTTAAAGCGTTTTTAAAGCAGTTCTGAAAATCTTTATCAACTATAGGGCTGACACACATCTACATTGGCAATAGAAACGTGGCAATTTGTTACTTATAAACCTGTTGGAGTCTTGTTGTTGGGGTTTTTTTTGGTTGTTTGATTGGGTTTTTTGTTGTCATGTTAGAGACAAAACCCTGAGATCTGTGGGGAACAATTTCCCTGTTTTCCAGATCATAATATGAGGCAGGTCAACATAAGGCATAGGTTTGTAAAATATCATCAGATCGAGAGAGAGAAGTAAAGAGAGATGCTGTCTCTTTAAACACGTGATTTTCAGCCAGGTTAAAGTCATTTACCTGACCTCTGTGTGCACATCAATTTCATTTATAATTTTGTGGGTAATAAAACGATAGAAACCTGCTTGTATTTTACAAAATAAAGCCATTAAATAGTCCTGACAGAGATATTACAACCATGACTGTTTCTGAACCCTGTTTTTTTTGTTTTTTGTTTTTTTTTTTGTTTTTTTTCAGGAAATGCTATAACAAAGAGCTAAAATTTGTACAAAAAAATTTATAGAGCTACAGTGGAACATCAAAAATTTCATGTAGAAAAATATTTATTATATTTAAGAGGAGTGCCAGGAAGGATTGTTGTATCATCACAAATGTGAACAAAAGGCTTGTGCCAAAATTTTTCTGACATGATATTTTTCTGTGGGATATGTAAATGATATATATATATTTTTTTTTTAATTAGAAGTTGCAGTATCTTAAATTGTCACGGTTGAGGAAGATGACCTCACTGCAAAAAAAAACCTAACAAGTGGCTCAATTCCTTGTGCTTGAGATATAATTTGAGTTTAGACTTGTATGCAGGATGAAGCAAATTGAGCTGTCCATGAAACGCACTCAGATGCAACATTAAGGGAAGATTATTTAGGAGTAAATGCTAAGGCAGTGTAGAGGAGGTAGAGGAAGTCAGGACATGGAAAGTTAATTAGTTTCCTTCAATCCAGCCCCAATGAGGCTTTCAGCCTTGCAGATGGACTGATGAGTCCTGTCACTTAGAAGAGAGGGACATGAAACTCCCAGGAAGAATTGCAGGAGAAGCTCTGTGTTAGCGGGCTCAGGAGCACCCTGCCTGAGGAATGAGGGAGGCTGGGCATGTCCAAAGCTTTAGGATCATTGCATTTCTGTGCTGCTGTGCCATGTACCAGGGACTCTCAGCATGCAGGGATGTGCAGCCCCACCCTGAGCTCAGGAGCTGTTTTCCCTGCGGTTCTCCTCACGGCGAGGTTCGATCAGAGCATCACTTTGAGCAGGTAAACCCCACCCGCAATCAATACATGGCAAAGGGGTCACAAAGGCACTGAAGGGGAAAATTGCCAAGCTGTGTTCCACGACCGTGTCAGGGAACACATTTAAACATTGGCAACTGCCCTGTGTGTAAGCTTATTTGTTTATTTGTTTATTTATTTATTTATTTTAAATGCGGATTGTCAGGTGTACGAGTAACAAAAATTAAAGCTAAATACTCAGAGGTTTGCATAGGTAGATAAAGATGGTGATTTTCCATTGTACAGTCCTACACTCAACACCACTGCAATAACAGCTTTTCCAAAGGCTTTTCACACCAGTTATGAATTAATTTTGTTTTTCCTCCAAATGCATGCAAATCAGTGGGATGTGCATCTCTAAGAGATGATGTTCCCTGATTATTTTCCTTAACAGAACCATACTTTTGTCTCTTTGCTAAGAGTTGTGTGGGATTTCTTCCCCCTCTTCTTTACATGTTACCCCAGAGGTGACAAGTGTCACTGATGGGCTTGGCCCTGGCCAGGTCCCTCTTAGAACCAGCTGGAATTGGCTTTGTTTGGCACGGGGGGAGATTCTGTCAGTTTCTCACAGAAGCCACCCTGCAGCCTGACCACCTCCAAAACCTTGCCCCAGCAACACAATGCAGTCTGAATAATGAAAAATGTGGGAGGAAGGAAAAGCCTCTGAGAATATGTGGATATTATCTCCATCAAATATTTATTTACAAATGAATAGCTCACATTGTTAGTTTGTTAATTGCTGTCAGTGGGCAAACTCAGGTGCTTCCACGCTTTGCTTTTTGTGTCCTTCTCAGGTCCTGTTCTTCACTTACCTTTATCTTTGGAGACTCTTTTAGAACATTTGTGCCTTCCTAACTTCTCTTTAGTACCAGGGGCATTCAGCAAATGCTCAAGACTGTTTCAGTGTCATTTAACTAAAATATCTTTTTTCAGTCTGTGGTTTTGGCAGTAGCATTATCAAGATGCTCAGTTGTGCCTGCATATTCACTTATAATATGCTATATGTGAGAAAAAAATGTTTGTATATTCATCAGTGCTGATATAATGGACAAATTAGAATATCAACCTTCTATTGCCAATAAAATCAGTTATAAAAAGCTAAATATTTAAAAGCAGTACACATTTCCCTTCATTAAATATTGGAAAGAGAACCTGTATTTAATTTTTAGCTGTTTTGTTTAGCAATGCCAAGTTATAGGCCCATGTGAAGCTTTCCAAGGACAAGGGGAGTGTAAGTGTTGCATAAGCAATATATCTGTTTCTGGGCAGTTTTTCAAATAGATTTTTTTTTTTCTTCAAGAATATTTTCTTTTCTTACCATGAGGTTTTAGTGCTTCTGCTAATCTGTCTCTTTTTGATTTGAAAAACTCTTATCTGTCCAACTGACAAGGCGTTGCTGGGAGAATCAGACATTAGGGATTGGCAGCGGCTCATTCCAGAGCATTCAGACAGAATCCTTATTTAGGACAGCATTTAGTATGAAAAGTTAGAATCTTTTCAAGGCAGAAGTCAATTGTGTTTAACTTGAAGCACGAAGTGAAGCATAAATGATTCTGAAGAGAATTCACTATCTAGCAACAGAGGAATTGGGCCACTAAGAGGTATACAAATAAATTGCATTTTGAGATTGTTTTAAGAAGAGTCTATTAAACAAAAAACAACTACTGAATGAAACAATCAAACATACAGAAAAGAAAAAAATCACAGAAAAATAAAACAAAAGAAACCTCAAACCCACCAAAAAAAAAAAAAATCCCAAACCGAACGAAAAAAACCCTGACAACAGAAGGGCCTTAAAATGAAGAGGGAACAGGCAGAAACTCTTTGTCACTGCAACCAAGTATACGATAGGAGAGTTTCAGAAATATCTTCTGCAAATGGAAACGCAGATCTGGTTGAGCACATTAAGAAGTTACAAGTTTTAGCCACTATAGTCTAAAAGCTGGGAATTAGGAGGGCTCTGATGGAATTATGTCCAAGAAGCAGTTAATGAGAAATTAAATATTTCAGACACATGCAGTCTGTGAGAGAGCTGCTGGGTCTCTGGGCCGAGCAAAGAGTGAAGAGAGCACTTAAGGTGAAGAAGGTTTCTGCTGCAAAGCTAAGTGACTTGGAACTCTTTGGAAAAATGTAAATTAAAATGTCACAGGAGACACTTGAAAAACATTTAGCAGAAATAGAAGAGGTCCAGAGAAGGGTGACAATATAATTAGAGACCTCAGATGGCTTTGTAAGAGGATAGATTTGGAATTATTAGAACCCTTTTTGTGGAGCAGAGAACAGTGAAATAGGACATAAGCCTGAAAATAATGAATTTTAAAAACACATTTATCGCTTTTATAGCTTAATATGTATTTTTTCATTAAAACATAGTCTGGGGAACACACTGCCACAAGCTGTAGAATATTGGGTGGTTTCTGTTTTGGGTGTTCTATATAATGTAGTTCTTAAGATGCAATAGCTAAAGTCAAAGAGTTTTAGAAATTTCACTGTCTCAAATACAGCAAGATAATGATGGAATTCATTTTTAAAATGGTTTACTTTATTACAGAATTTATAGAAATTTCCCTGAAGTACCTACAAGTAACTCAGACAGAGGAACAGATTAGAAGCAATATTCTACCTAATGTACAAATTCCATATGGGAATCCAGAATTCAGCCTGGCAATTCTGCTTCAGTTCAAACAAGCACTTTAAGAATGTATTTGTGTAGTTTGCTAATATGTTCTCCTAAACTGGCTTTCAATATTTTATTATGTATTTTTTTTTGCCTACAATGCAGTTCTACAACAAAAACAAGTTTGAAATTCATTCTTTTACCTTAGCTTTTTATATGTGTGCTCTACTAAATATAAATTTTTATATAGGCATTACAGTAAAATAAAACAGTGTATGCATGACTGAGTTTTTGGCATTCTTCTCTTGTTGGCTTCCCTGGCATTACTGGTTTGTGGTCAAGTTTCATTAACTCATTTTGTATTCCATTAAAGTCTAAACTCTAAAGGCTAATGCTTTCCCTTCCCATGGAATACGAGTTAACATGGAAGCAGAAATGACTAAATGTTAGGACTTGTGTGAAAATTTACTCGTTGGGAACTTAGAGGAAAGTGAAATGCAGTGTGCAGGAGTGGTGGGACGCCTTACACAGTCTTAGGTGCAGTGGACAAAATATGAACACCTTCTGGATTTTTCCTTCTTGGCAAGTAATGAAACTATTGCTGTAACTTTACCATGTAGAAATCAAAATATTATGGTTAGAATTTGTCCTTTAATAGGGCTTTTTCCAGTCTGGTTTGTGATGTAAGAATATTTTAGTGTCCTGCTTCAAACACGTGCTGACACTGCAATGAAATTATTTACAGAATCACAGAATGGTTTGGGTTGGAAGGACCTTAAAGCCCATCCAGACCCACCCCTGCCATGGGCAGGGACACCTCCCACTGCCCCAGGCTGCTCCAAGCCCCAGTGTCCAACCTGGCCTTGGGCACTGCCAGGGATCCAGGGGCAGCCACAGCTTCTCTGGGCACCCTGTGCCAGGGCCTGCCCACCCTCCCAGGGAACAATTCCTGCCCAATATCCCATCCAGCCCTGTCGTCTGTCAATTTGAAGCCATTCCTCCTTGTTCTGTCACTTCCAGTTCCTGCAGCCCCTTCAGACCCTGGAGCGAGCTGTGAGTTCTCCACACAATCTTCTCCTCTCCAGGCTGAACAATCCCAATTCGCTCAATCTTACTTTTCCTTACAGCAAATTACGTATTGTCTATATCCATTCTGCTTCCTGAATCTAAGGTTTAGGAAAAAAAAAGGAATACAAAATAAAAGTAAGAAAGGAATACTCAGGAATGTCTAATGAGCTGGTTTGGTTAATGAATTAAGTAATGTCCATTTCTTCATTTTAATACAGAGAGTTAACTTCCAATAATTTTAATCCTCTTCAGTTCTATATCTCATGGAAAGACTGATAAACTAAAACCTTATTTATCTCTGGGTACTGTGTTTTCACTTTCTGCATGTTATTTATAGGAGGTATTGTCTTAAGATTGATCACTGGATTGTTCTGTGATGTAAATGTGCAAATACAACTCTGAGTTTAGTCATGGGCTGGTGACTTGGTTCACCTAATTCCTTGGGCTGAGAGATACTTCAGCATAAACCCTTCATACACACTCTTAGGAAAGCACAATATTAATAACAGCTTACCCAGCCAGAAAGAATTGCTGAAAACCTGGAAAATATGTTTGAATATGAAAAGAGAAAAAGACAGTAAAAGTCAAAGTTGACATGTATGTCTAATTGTCATGGAAAAAGTGAAGTCCCTTGCATGATTCTGGTTCTAAATGTAGCTCTAAAAGTGTTCTGGGGCAGAGCCATTCAATGATTTGTTCCTTAGAACAAACTGAAATAGACACAATTAAGCAGAAGTGTATTTTCTTGATACCAGTGGTGTTCTACTCCTCCAAAGACATGAGGTAAGAGCTACTGATATAAATAATGATGTTAAAATAATCAATCATCACATGCCAGAGATAGGGAATAGAGACATTTATAGCTTGGCTGTTTTTGAGGGGATTTTTTTCTATTTGGAATAAAATCAGACATGAACCTAAAACCTTGTGGCTTCTGGTATGTTGAGAGCTTTTAATCTAACATCTCTGTTTTGGCTGGAATGTGCACTTTGTGCAGCTGGCTGAGGATTTAGGCAGGGGATTCCATTTGTGTATATCAGCGCTTCCATATAAAAGCCATCTTTTCCATCAGGTCTTTCTGCCAAACCTTGTGCTCAGTGGCTGCTGTCCATGTTCTGTTTCAAATTTAGTGCTGACTCTAGAAGGGCATAAAACACTTCTGAAGACAATGAGAAATGTACCTCTTTATTTCCCTAAGGTATATGCTATATATAGCTCCGGCTGAAACTAGTTTTATAAGGAGAGAGAAACAAAAAGTTAAACTTCAAGTGCAACAATTCCTTTTTTTCAATTATCTTTCTAAGAATTGATTTCTTGCCTTTTAGTAGATGCCCTCCATATATTTATATATTGGGGCCATTGTGTTTTTAATGGAATAACTTATGAAAGAAAAAGGCAGCATCAGGTCCAGAGTGTTCCATATGATCCTGTAATTAGCCTCACCCTAGGGGAAAAAAAAAAATCTAAAAGAATTTTGCATAAAGCAAATAAAATAAAACAAGTGTAGTCAAATTCAACTTTAAGGACAGTCTCCAACATGTATAAAATTGCAGGTCAGAAGCGCTCTTAGATCTGAGAATTTTCTGTAGTAACCTAGTATCGTCTTTGGTTCATGAGTGACCCCAGCTCAGCTGCTAATGAGTAGAGTTGTATTTTGTTCTTTTTCTGTTCATATAAAAGGTGAGTTCAGCCAGTTTGCCTTCCAGGTCACCTCCTTTTCTCCCTTTTGTTCTGGCTAAACCCACTTACTAATTCCTCTTAACCAAACTATTACATTTTCCAAATCACTGCCCGTCCTTACTTGTTTCCTTGTCTCATGTGCTTTGTACATTTTTAATCACACATGATGTGCCAAGAAGGTTCATGCTCTCAAACTCCACTTACACATCCTCCTACTTCCATGGATTAGCGAGTACAGCTGTGAGTGACACAGGGATGGTGGGTTTTAATTCTTGCTCTTGTTCTGACTTCATGAAACAATGGTTGGCACTGGGTTCATTGAATGAGGAATTTTTGTGTTGGTTCCCCTTCTTGTGTCCCAGTCCCCTCAAGTCTGAGGGAAACAACACCTGAGGTGGAAGGGATGGGAGCTAAGGAATGCCAGTAACATGTAAAGTGTTTTCTTTCTCCTTGCCTGATTTAGCAACTCCCAAGAGGAGAATCTTGAGGGCAGAGATCTCATTTCTTTCTTACTGGACAGGACACATATAGAGATACTCAGATCAAGATTGTCCTTGTTCTGGAGTTCCAAGCAGTGCTGATAAACACAGACACAAAGAGAATGATCAGATACCACTTCAGGAAATATTTCAGGCTCTGAAAATGAATATATTTCCTTGAAGGAACCCAAAGAACATTATTTCTTATATCTGTTTCCTGAGAAATGAAAATTGAAAGACTTTTCCCGAAGGAGTTTTTCTTCAAATACCCTGGAATTCTAAATGCTTTGGGGCTTATTCGAAAGCACCTTCTTTTGCATATCACTTATAGATTTGTATTTAATAATTTGGCAGGACTGATGAAAGAATATTTCTTTCTATCAGGCTCTAATCTGACCATGTTTCTTTAGTCTATTTTCTTTTTGTCTATTCTCCCACTGTTTGGTGAGTTCATGATAAATCAGATCAGAGGCCAGAACAGATGCTGGCTAGTCAAAATGGTTTTTCTGCCTTACAGTTTTGAGAATCTCTTTTAAACTTTGTAATCAGCATCTATCCAGATAATTGGGTCAGAATAATGTTTGGCATTGTTTTTCACCTCGATATTTCACATGAGCAATTGTTTGACCAAGAAAGGTATTACGACCATGTTAACTTGTTTTTCTAGTTTGGGTTTGGATTTTTTACCTGTCTCATAAATGCTTCAGTGGACTGTTAGAACAGCCTGGCATTTCTTCAGCACCAGATACTTTTTGGATGTCACATTTTCTAGCCAAACTTTTTTTTTTTTTTTTTNGCACTTGATTCTTATTTTTTGTAAATCTCTGCAACTTTTCCTTGATAGGATTTTATTGCTGATTTTCTACACTACTATAATTTTAGAGGTCAGGTAGCTTGTTTCTTCTTCGCACAGTATTTTTATTTACCCAACTTCATATTAATGGAGTCTTTATTTGCAAGAACTTCTAGTTTTATTTAATCTGGTGCACTAAGCATTCTTGTGAACATCAGTTATTCCAAGATCAGGCCTCCCTGTTAAACATCCTGCCTTCCTTAATACCACATGAGAAGAAAGGAGACAGCAATGGATGCAGTTCCAGGGAGATCGAAGGGAATGTGAGATGATCTGAATTAGCTGATCACTTCTTAGGTAAAATAATCCAACCCCTGGAAGTCCCAGCATATCCAGTCTGCTTCCCCTTTATTGCTACATTTATCTCAAAAACTACCAGTGATTCCTTGGCACAATCCAGGCTAAAGAACCTACTTTGCTGGGAGCTCTTTCTCTCTGCTTTCACTTGAGTTTCCCCTCAATTACCAGCCAGTGTTGGAGCACTTTGGAGGCTGTCATCACTCAGATTTCTTTGAAGCCTCCCAGATAAGGACTGCACCACGCTGTGTCCCTGCTCTATAAATACAGCACAAAATAAAAGTTTAACGCTCAAAGAATGAAAGGAGGATTACATGTTTTGTATGGGATATGACAAACTGAGCATAGCATCAACCTTCCTGAGGACACTGTAGTCATTAAGGCAGCCACTAAAAATAGCTTTTAAAAAGACCTGAGATTTCCACAGTGAGGGGTGGGATGTCTCTTTTCAAAGGAAGAAAATCCCAGTGTGTTGAATTAATTTCTCACCCATGCTGAGAGTGGGAGACCTGCACAGGTAAGCAGGAGGAGAAACAAAATGTTTGAAAACTGCATTGTGGTGTGAAGCCTGAAACTGGTTCGTGCAACAGTACAGGATTCTTCCAAATTTATTCAGGGTAAGGGGCTATCAAAGGCTCTGATGGGTTGTGGCTGGAAACAGGGAGAGCAAGAACACATAACCCAGCTGAGGCACCAGCTGAGCTGCACTTTGTCCAGGTCCTGCAGTCTTGGATTAAGTTGACAGTACCTCCAGAAATGAAGCCTTCAGAAATTTGACAGCTGTTCTACTAATTCCTTTATCTAGGAGTTAAAAGCCCTTCTTGAGGGAAACTGTAATTAATAGTGCCTTGACATCCAAAGGCATGGGCAAGATTTAGGATTTACTGTGTCAGACAGGATGTGTGGCACCAGTTTATCTGCACTGAAACAGGGCAATGTCAAATACCTGTGAGTTATTGATATATATAATGTATCCTCTTATGGATGCTTTGTATATATAACTTTAGTCTCCACTTAACTAAAGAGGGGGGATGGCTTTCTTGGGCACTATTTTTCCTGTTAAAAATGATGAAAAAAGAGCAACATGAGTGTGTCCTGGTAACTGGTAGGCAAACTTGGAAAAGAAAATGAGAACCAGAATGAACTAATGGAAAAAACCTTAGATTTTTATTTAGATTTTAATTTTAATATTTCTTGGTAGATTTTTAATGATACAGAAGAGAGAGAAAAGCCATTAAATCAATCAAGGAGACATAAATTAATCAGCAAATAGAAGTTTACTAAATCAATTAATGATTCTAAAAATACATGTTATGTGGTAAACATTGTTAAATGAACAGATATTCCTGGTTTAATTGCAGTGCAGTTATTTCAGCATCCAGCACACCACTAATTTGGGGACATGAATAACCTCAACATAAAGTGCATTGCAATATTCTTCAGCTGCTCCAGTTTCCATACAGTCCACGTATTGTAGTCAAAGGTGTGACCTTGTTGCCAGGGGAATTCATGGGACACGGAGACAACAGTGAGAGCCGTAGATAATTTACTGATTCTAAGCCTGCTCAAATCAAAGGAGATTTTCCTCTTTACTTCAGTGAACTCAGGACCCACATGGATTTTAAGAATCCTGCTGATATTTTTGAGGGCGTGTTATGTTTTCAGTCCCATTTTCTATGAGACGGCATTTCTGAGTTGGAGCTCTCTGCAGCTGCATCTGCGTGTTTCCATCAGAGTGCTGAGTCATGAGGATCTGAGAGGCAATATGTTAATAAAAATCAGATGATTTCTTTAACAGAATGTGTGCATGGAGGCCTTAATATCTACAGACGTGCAAAGGCAAAACATGCTCCCAAAGAATGAAAAAAACAATATCCCTTAAAGTCAATTTAGGAATACGCATTTCATGAAATAAAAAAAATCACTAAGAGCAAATGTTCTAAAATGACTTTGACTCTAGTTAAATATATATGATGTGGTTCTCTGGAGATGCCACTAAGCTGAGACAGATTTGCATCTCTGCTGCTCGAGAAGCAGAGCCACAAGGCTGAGGAACTGGGTCAGTGCCTGCAGCTGATGGGATGTGACTGCAGCAGATGCTGTGCTGCCAAGGGTGCCAAGGACACAGCCCTGCCAGGAAGGGCTCTGCTCTCAGCTCACAGTGCAGGTCTCCAAAGCATTTGTAATCAGAGGAACTTCTTCTTCTTAGTGTTCTTTAAAGTGTGGAGAACACGGAGAAGCTGTGGGAAGTCGATTCAGCTGACAAACAGCTACAGGAAGAAGAAATGACTCTTCCTGGCAGGCTCTGCCCCGGCTCCTCTAGCCCTTTGTGATCCCTATTGCACATTCTTAAACTCCCTTCTGGATAGAAATCTTCGGTACAGCTTACCCTGGCTCTCCAATGCATGAACTGTGGTCTTCTCTCATCACTCATTAGTTAAAATAAATTGCTTGAAAAATAAAAATATATACAGATACAATTTCAGAATTATTTAAGTCAGCAACTTCTAAGGGCTAAAATTATGTTAAAGTCGATGCTTATTTAGGAAATTATATTACCTGCAGTGTAAGTCACTGTGAGCAAAGTCAGAAAACAAGACTCCAAGCTTGCAGTATATATCCTTTGACTTGTAAAAGGAGGGAAAAAGAACACTCAACTCAATTTTTATTTCTGAAAAAAAAGTCACTAGTCCAGTATACATCAAAGTTATTCTGATTTACCACTGAGGAGACTTAGAGGCAGTATTTCCATGTAATAATTCATTCCCATTCTTCATCCTTACTGACCAGGTTTCTTTGTATCAGCCACTTTAACTTATTTTGGTGAATAAAAGATTTCTTAGCATATAAAGTTTGAGAATTTGCTTCGAGATCCCGATGCTAACATCAGTGTGCCTGTCTGAAATACTGAGTATCATCACTGCATTTCTTTAATTTCCAGAAACTGCATTTGGAAGTAGTGCAGTTGGGATGTTTTGGTCCACATCCTCACCTACTCTTGGTTAATTTTCTGGATAAGGGAGTGTTTGGACAACGCTCTCAGGCACAGGGTGGGATTGTTGGGGTGTCTGTGCAGGGCCAGGAGCTGGGCTGGATGTTCCTTGTGGGCCCTTCCAGCTCAGAATATTCCAAGAGTACTTTGCTAACACCCAAGGAGGATGTAGCTTTTCAATTCTGGCAGCAGCATCCTGAGAATCATGTCACTGGGCTTCTCTGAAGGGTTCTGAGACAACAGGACAGTCACACAGCAATGGTTTGTTTATCAAGCAAGAGTGAACCTCATCCAAGCAAACCTTGGAGACAAGCACAGTAGAAGCAATATTTCAAGATCTAAAAGTTAGATGTGCTAAAAGTTGTCTTCAAAAAGCATGTTTTGGTAGCATGCAAAAGGAGAAGGAAAAAAAGGTGAATGTGTGAAAGTTCTTTTGTCCTCAAGGGTGGGGGCTGTGTGTGTGCAGGGATACAGCATTTCCAGATGAGATAATTACTTTCTTTTTTCCTTTCTTGCAGTTAACATTTTGCCTAAACTCATATTTAAGCAGGAGTTCTTCTGTCCACTTGGTGATAAATAGCAGGTTGTTCAACACACACAGCAACTTTGCCTTAATGAAAACAAACGTTAACGGAAATAGGGAAATCTCTCGACTGCAGCAAATGTGCTCCTTCCTAATCAATCTCCCTTGTCTATAAAATACACCCACATATTAGAAAAAGCTCATAAAGTGAGAGCTGGAAGACATCAATAATAATGTATTTTAGCTGCAGAATTCAGTGCAGAGTGAGTGTCGTGCACAGTTGTTATCTGAGACCATTAAGCCCAGCCACAATCTGTGCTGATGCCAGAGCAATCACACCACTGTATTTCACCAGGACCACTTAGGAAATCTCTCATATTACTCAGCTGCTGCAAAGATGCCTCAGGTTTTCCCCTTGCAGAACAAACTCTTGATGTGTAGGGCTTCTAAGCTGTTTTTTAATGTCTTGATTCTCCAGGATGGTTCATAACACATAATAATAGCAGTGGATGTAATGGTCGAAGTGGAAGTGGATCGGTATTAAGCAACCCTCTGAATTGCTTGCAGGATGAGTCCAAAGCACACTGGCTTGTAGGGATATTCTCTTCACAACATCTGCTTGTTTTCATTTGCAGTTCTTGAAGACAGTGCCAGAGATAAGCGGCAATGAGCTACTCACAGATAAAACATCATCATCATAATAATAATAAAAATTGAAATAGGCATTATGTAAGGAACAAATGGCACAGTACTTCAGCTTTCGTACTTTGATGCTGGAAGGCGACTTTTTCCACTCTAATCCACTTGGAGCTGATATTAATATGGCTTCTGCAAGTTAGGGGCAGAAAGACCCATTTGAAAACAAAGATTAAGTTTACTTACATACATCTCAATGCTGACAAGGGGGGTTAAGATGGAAATTCATGTCAGATGCCCACCAAAGAGTTAAGAAACTGAATCTTTCTGGATGGATATTATGAAATTAAACCATCTGCTCTGCTGAGAAGTCCATGCAAGATCCTTTGCTATGTAAAGCCAGCATCTGGTGGAAGCGTGCTGTACGTACAGAGTGAAATCCAGGGGTTAGGGGAACTGTAGCTGCTCTTTCAGCCCTTAGATCTATAACATTTGCTAAGATACCACGTGGATTATGGAATAGAGAAGAGTCTCTCTCCTACACACTTGCCTGGGCTTTGGAACAGAGAGAAGTAAATTTCACTCAGAGTGAAAGGATAGAATAAATCCTGCCTTGCCTAAAATAGGGCCTAAGTCTGTTCACGCAAATCATCTTTCCTAACGTTCAGCATTTCCTGTCCTCCACGGTGGGAAAGGTCATTTGTCTCTTGTGGCACTCTCTTCTTTCCCCTTCTGCTTGTGATCATGCTGTTCCTCCCTCGCTCCCAGCCTCACGTTTGTCCCCGTTTGCTGTCCCTGGGACAAGGGGATCTGTGGGAGAGGCACCATCTGGAAGTGCCAGCAGGGTGTTTTTCCCTCATAGCACGTCTCGCTGCAGCTTCTGCCACTCGATGTTTCCAGATGACAAGTGCTCCCCAAACTGAGCCCTTCTGTTCTCAAGGCATAAGGAGAGAGGAAATCCTCCCCAAGTCCTGAACTTCCTTCTGGTAGTAATTTTGGGAAGTAGAACAGCTCCATACTCAGGAATTCCGACTCCTACTTGAGCGGCTGATGAATGGAGATCCCATTCTGTTTAGCTTTTGGTGGGAAATGAGTATCCTACTATCCTTGGCCAGGGAAAGAGGAGGAAAAGATCTTTGGATCTCTTTCTGAAATCAGTTTCTTGGAGCTATAAATGCAGGAAACAAAACCATCAATTTTTATTCGTGACAAAAGAAAATCTCTAGTCCAGTGATAATTACCACTAATCAGTTCTATATTGCTTTTGCATTTTTCTAAGGAAAAAGTCAGTTGAACTTACCTCTAACGTGGACTAATCACTTGGGCTTTTTTTTCTACTTATATTAAATGTAAATCCAGTTTGTTTTGAAGGGAACTGGAAGGTGGAATTGACCTTGTTCTGGGCATTACTCAATGGCCATGGGGTGATCACTAATGAAAACGGGACAATTATTCTCATTCCTGCCTATCTAAAGTTTGTCCAAATATGAGAAGCTTCCTTGAGAAAGAAGTGCATGATCATGATCTACATTAAGAGTTATGAGACTGTGGATGTGGGAGACAACGGAAAAGGCCTTATTAAAATTCTTCATCACGGGAGAATGTTATGCCCAGTTGCTTTTATCAAAACAGCAGAATCAGTGCACACATCTGAGTAAACAGTGACTGTGAAGAGAGAGAATCTTCATTGTGGTGTATTAATTCTCAATCTTAGTATAAATTAAATGTATATTTTAATTAATTAATATTTTTATATAAAATATAAATACCTATATTTCAAGCATAAGGGGAAAGCAACACTGCAATATGATAGAGCTAGATCAACCTTTTAGTTCAGGTATTGGTGTTTTTTTCAGTGCTGTGAATAATTAATTTTTTGGAGGTTAAAAAACTGGTGAGACAACCCTTGCCCTCGTTTTCCACACGGCATATTAAAAAATCCTTTTGAGGACGTTTGGTTGGCTAATGTGGCTTGGAGCTAAATGTTTTCACAATGCAAGGTCAGCAGTGAGTCATAAATCATAAATCAGCAGTAACTGTAAGTATGGAAGGTAAGGGTTGTTACTTGACTCCGTTTTAATGTATTTTTAAATACAGAAACATGGTCTCTTTATTACTTTGTTTGCTTTTAGTCCCTTAAATACTTATTAGTCGTTCTTTTTCTCCTGAACAAAAAGGAATTAAGTAAGTCTCACATAGGTTTCAGAGGGAACAGCCACAATAATCTCAGAATGTGGCTTCATCTGGAATTTTCAATACAACATTGTACAAGCTGATATTTTTAGTATGTTGTGCAGTATTAATGTACTGAAGAAACAAATGATGATCATGGAAAGTGGTTAATTTGAGGGGCAACAGGATCTTGGCAAGACGCTTGTGTCAGTGCAGACAATTATTTCAGACAGATCAGTGTACTTTTAAATCCAAAACTAAAAATGGGATAAATAAGGATGTCATTCTAATTAAGGTGGTTATTAACTTGTAGAACTGAACATGAGAAGTTCACTCCAGAAGATATTCTAACATGTTTAATTACAACCTCATTAAATTTTCTTAAAGTTCTAATTAACTTGAATTAAATGAAACCTGGATGTTTTTAAAGAAACCCAGAGCTTAAATCAATGCAAGACTACACTAAAACAGCTCAGAATTTTGGGGTTAAATGAACATATAACACAGCCAAGGTCAAACAATGACTATTTTCAGTGTGTGCTGTGCAGTTGCAGTGTTCTGGTGACGTATCTGCAGTATCATTTCCAACGCTGCCACCTACAATCACAATGGGGATGATGTGGTTGTTAATGACAGGGAAGTGTCCTGGGCAGGAAGAGTCTCACTAAAAACACCTCTGCAAACATGGGGCTGCCTTGTTAACAAGGGCAGCTTGTCTGGATCATTTCCCTTCCTTTTAACCTGAGGAAAGCTGTCTGTCATGCAAGAACTTAAAAAAAATATGCTTTGAACTTAACAAAAAAGCTTTCAGGTGAAATAATATTTGTAATTTAGAAGTGTAGCGGTTTGATCACATCTGTTTCACTCTGTGAGATGAGGACCAGGAGAAATGCAAAGCAGGTCCAAAACTTCAAAGAATATAAAGAAGTTTATTACTAACAGAGTTAGAAGTAACAAGAAACAACAAGAAGTTAAAGCAAAACCCCCCTTCCC
>VZTE01000461.1:1446858-1458161 GCA_013397775.1 Eulacestoma nigropectus
GGTGCGAGCTGTGCAGGCTGGAAAAGGAGGCTCCGCTGGTCCCGCTGGGTCTGCGCGGGCTGCAGGAGGGGGAGAGGAGGCTCCCCCCGGGCTGCAGGAGGGGGAGGGGAGGCCCCTCCTGATTTCTCCAGCAGCCGAGCCGGATGAATTCGGCTCTGGGGCAGTCCGTGGGTAGTTTAGCTGCCCGCAGCTCTGAGGGAAGGGAGAGGGGTGAGGGGGTGCAGGCAGGAGCCCAGGCTGAGGCCAGAGGCCTCCCTCTTTCTCCGTCGGGAGACAGAGAACAAGAGGAACTTCCTGCCCTTGCACGGGGTTTAAATATGCAAAATTCGCAAAAGCGCATTGGCTTAAAAGCTTGTCAGTCAACTCAGTTTCAACCCATTACAAGAAGAGATAAAAATTTTGAGATTATTTTTATGATTTGTTTGAAAATTTTCAGTAAAATTAAAACTCCAAGGTCCTACTACAGTGAAAATCAAAGTAATATTTTTTTTTTACTTATTTTAAAAATCGTTAAAATCTTTACCAATTTTGTTGTAGCAGAGCTACTTGTGATCTTTGTGAAAATACATACACTGAATGCCAAAAATATTCTCAAAAGATATGGGGTTGTGGTCATCATACTTCTTATACATTCTCCCACTTGCCAAAAATTCTACCCCTAAAATGATGAATTTGCTTCCCATTCTTTGCTGCAGAGGTGTCTGTTGACAATTTTTCTGTAGGTCATGGAAGTCTCTTTTTTGTGTGAGGAGGTGCATTTCCTTAAAGCACCTCAAGACAAAAGCAGGAGAAGCAAATATTAGAATTAAAGCTTTGGAAATACTGCTGCAGTTTTTCAAATCAGGAGAAACGGAGAAAGGCTAGGGATAGCTGGGCTCTCCTTCTGTGAGTTTTATCACAAACAGAACCATTTTCCTTCTGTGGATTAAGCTTCCAATTTCAGCCATGTGGCTCTGCCTCGTGGCAGTTTAATCTGTTCTGGACATGCAGGTTCTTGCACACATGTGAGAGGTGAAAAAAAGGCAAATAAAAGTAAAAGTTCATTCATAATTCTGGAGAGCTGAGCACAGACTGCTAAGTAACAGAGTTATTAGGGAAAAGAAAAAAAAAATAGAGGGAAAAAGGCTACCCAAGGTGTTGGAATGGATCTCAGGACAGTCCAGCTGATGGTGTGATTTGGGCCCAATTTTCACAGAGTCACAGAACCACTGCTCTGGGCTGGGTGACAAGGTGGGAATTGGTCACAGGTTGGATTTGATGGGCTTGGAGGGCTTTCTCAACCCTAATAATTCTGGGATTTTGTTAAAAAATATGTCCTTTGCAAATGTCCTAATTGATAGATTTATAGCATTTTTTCTCCTTGTGGATCAGGTTGTGCTGTCGATGGTTTTACAGTGCAATTTCTTACTCCTGGACTCCTGTGCTGTTGATATCCACAGCAAGGTGCAATTGATAAGCACACACAAAAGGAGCATATGTTTGTATATTTTGGCATAGTTTGGGAATGCCTGATTCCATGAAATCAAAACACTGCCTGCTCTTGGCAGTGAGTTATGGGGCTGGCTGTGGGTTTGGGGAGCTGCTGTGTTTGTTTTTTCCTTCTGACAAACCCATAAAACCACACTCGAGTTAGAGCCTCAGGCTCTCCATTGATCATCTACCCAGGGAAAAGAGTCTCGTTCATCCTGAGCTGGTTCTTGCTCCAATTACAGGCACTCAGTGGGTTGGGACTGTGGTTTCCCCTTTCCTGCTCCCTGCAGAAGGAGAATTATCCCCTGAGCCGTGGTGAGGAGCAGAGAGCATCATCCCTTCCACCAGCACTCTCCTCAGCCATGGGCAGGGCCACGCTCCCTGCAGGCTGCTGGCAGATCCTAATGGCCTCTTTCACAGCAATATTCACAGAACTCTAACAGCATCACAGTGTCACCAGGAATTTCACCTTAAGGCAGAAACACTTTATTTGTCTAACTTCAACATTTTCCCTGACTTCAGGGCTTTTTTTTTTTTGCCCCCTTCCACAGTTTGCTGCACTCTCGTCAATCGCCGGTGGAGAAATTGCTGCTGGTAATTGATGAAACACTGGGGACTGTGGGATAATATTGATGAGATTCTGGAATATAAACCTCAGTAACAAGGAGAAACCATGTGCTTATCAGATAAAACTCTAATTTTTGCTATTTACTTGTACATTTTTAAAACTTTAAGACACAAAAGAGCTCCAAACAGGAAACTGAAGGGGGGAAAAAAAAAAAAAAAAAGCCAAACTAGAATAGCTGGAGGGTTTTTTCTGCTCACTTACAGCTCTTGTCCTCTGAGAGGTTGTCTTGCCTTCGTCCTTCAGTCAGCTGAGATGGCCAGTGAACTAGCAATTGCTGTTACAATCTGTTAAGGCATATCTCATAAAAAAGGTCCTGGACATCATTCCAAATGAAATGAATTTGACCAGCAGGACAGAAAGATTTTGACAGTGCTACTCTACCAGATCTGTCCTTTGCAGGGGACAATTTCTTCTTGCAGATTTTTACTGTGCTGCACAGAATACACTGACAGAAAACACTGACATCTTGTAGCCTGTTCTGTGCTGCTGCTTTGGATCAGCCACGTTGCTGTCATGTGTTGCTGACTGTGGATTTAAATGGTGCAGGGACTAAAATTTGTCCAGCAGGGAGAGGAAGAACATCACCTGTTAAAGCAAAATGTTATCCTTGGGCATCTTTTTCCTACAATTAAAGGGGAAGGGAGAAAAAAACCTACACATTTGGCTAATGGCACGAACTGACTTGTGGAAAGCAGCTGAAAACATGAAGCTGGTAATTGTTGCTTAACAAACTCACAACACAGGTGAAAGTACCTTCAGAAGTTTTAGGAGCTAAAGGGAAAATATGTGGAGAAAGACAAACAAAACCACAAATTCCAGTTACTGGGGCTGTGTCCATCACTGTGCAATACTGACACCGTCAACAGCTCACAGAAATTTGTAATAATTGGAGGGGTAATCATCTACAGATAACACAGATAATGACACGACATTACCCCAAGAACAGTGCCTGTTTGTAAGTTTCTTTCTCTTTCCCTTCATAAAATCTCATCTTTTATATGAAGGCTAATAACCCAAACAAGGCTCCCAGAGTTCTGCATTCCTCCTTCAAATATCTTTAGTACAGATGGCTCATGCATTTTCCCACCTGTGCCAAGCAAAGTAGCACTTCACATATATAGAAAGAGGCAAAGAAAAATTATTGGATTGAGTTGATCTGATTTCTACCTTGTTTAGTTCATATTCTGTTCAGAGTCTAACACTATCAGAGATTCAACCCAGTGGTTATCAAATGCAGTACCTGTCACAAGATTAATTGTTCATTCACTTAAGAATGGAATTGTTCTGTTTGTTCTTACAGAATATATTCGAAATTTGAATACCTTATGCAAAATATTGTTGTCTTAAAACTCTGTTTGGATGATTGAAAATGGTTTGAACAAATAGCTGAGGTTGTTTATTTGTGAGATTTTTACATTTAGCCTGTAATACTTGTCTCTTTCACAATCCAGTCATCTTTTCCCCACATCATCTATTTTTTAATTACGTATTTCCAGCAACATAAAAAATTTCTTTTGATTTATAAGAGGGACTTGATGAATTTATAGAAAATGCATATGGAATATCAACCACCTGTGAAACTAAAATTTGTTTCCACTTGTGCATGCAGATTAAAATGCTGTGTTCAGACAGATGTGCCCTTGGTGATCTATCTGGAGTAGCTTAAGAAATTAAATTGCAACAAATTTTTGTTTCCGTCTTCCCATCATTTGCAAGTTCTCTTTTCTTGTCACATCAAAATGCAATAGATTAGTGCAAAGCCACCCCCAAATAACTGTGTTGGAGAGGAAACGTTCAGGTGGTTTAAAGTGTCATTATCTTTGTATGTTTTTTATTGGGGAAGAGGAGAAGAAATTAGCTTACAGCTAATAAAGCTTCCAGCAGGTGTATGTCTAAAAGGAATGGAATATTCTGTTTGTATTGCTACACTTCTATGAAGAAACAATTTTGCAGGTACATTTTTTCAGCCTTATGCCAAAATAAAGGCAGAGAAAGAGTGCAGAGAAATATGCAAGATGGACTATTTATGCTGACTTCACCAGCGCAACAAGAATCTGCAGTTCAAATCCCAGTTACAATGAAATGTAAAAAAGTTAATAATCTGTATTTCTTCATGACTTTGACTTGCTAAAGAGAGGGGGGGATATATAAAGAGCAGACTAACTGTATTTAGTAACTCAAATCATATACTCTGTTTCACTTTTAAGTAAAAGAGAGACAAGCAGATTTATTAGCTATTAAAACATTAAGTTTTATTATTATTGATCAGCCTCACAGTGTATGAAGCATCTCTCCTGACAGCTCTTGCTGCAAAGTTCCACCAGGATGCTGAAGGTTGATATCTCTGGTCACCTTACACGTGAGGAAGAGCAGGAACCAGCTGACTTTTGTGGGATCATCTGCTCCTCTCTGGCTTCAGGGACCTTGGCGTTGGCCAGGCTATTTTTGCTTTGGATGTTAATCTCTGTCTGGGATTATCAGGGGGAAAAGGCTGAGTGTGCCGAGATGAGGTGACAGCTAAAACCAGTCCTGTTCAGGGGCTGTCTTTTTGTGTCCTTAAGCTTGGTTTAGAATTAGGCAGTACGTGTGCCATGTCAGAGATCAGAAATCAGACCGCAGAGAAGCAGCACCAGCAGCACACATGTCCCTTTTTTCATTCCTTGGCCAACATCCAGTTCCTCTTTCCAGCTCCAAAAGCCAGGTTTCCCAGCCAGAAAGGAGAACTTAAGGACGTTAATTGAAATGCATCCCAAGCTTATGATTTCACATCTTGAGACAGTGTGTGCTGAAGCCGAATGAAGTCAGAAGGGAATTAAACAGCGAATTCTATAACTATGGTCTCGTTCAGGTAGAAGAAAAATGCTGAATGATTTGGAAAAACACCCTTGCACTGGTGAGGAGAGTGTACCTGAATTCAGTTGCAAGTGAACTGTCTCTTCCAGTTCACAGCTAGTGGTTTGCCAAACAAAAACATTTATTGGCTTTGCTTTGCTTTTTAAGGGGACAAATGGCAATGCAGTGCAATTCTGGATAGTATTTATTTGCCTAATTTGAGTTCTCCACTATTCTGCTTGCTTGGGCATGCATGCCTGGTTGTATTAGTAATTCCTAGATTGCCACAATTTATCTGGAACATGCAGAGCCTTTAGGATTTACAAGCAGAAAGCAAGTGCACTGCATATTTTGAAATAGAGCTCACAGCATCATAGAGAATAAACTAGATTCTGAAAAAAAAAATGTTTGTAGTTCCCTGAACTGGAAGGGATTAAATAGGACAGATCTTTGTCAGAATCTACTGATACCAGCCATTATTAAATTATGTTTGAATTTTACTTCACCTGCCTTGAGGTGAAATTAAGGCTAAAAAAAGAATAATCTCCCTTCTTTTTACTTCTGAAAACATTAGATTGGGAGGCACATCTAGAAAATGCGCAGCATTCTGTACGGAGGACTGAAGACAGTATGCCATGCATTTCTTTTAAACTGACATAAAAAATTATATTTTCTTCTTTTTACTCTACATACAGTTACCAAGGAAACATTTACCTATTTTTTAAACAGATATTTCAAGCAGTTCCTGTTGAACGACTCTTGCATCTTTGTGTGTGACAGACCACTCAGATGATATCAATGTTTTTCATGTCAGTCTCTGCACAGCCAATCCCTTTTCTTCCTGGATCTAGATTTCAGCCAATTTTTAAGACTTTGAGATAAAAATCCTCCCCTGCACCATATTTTGATGTCACAAGCATAACTTGTAAAATGTCCATTTGTCCTGCGGTGTCAGTGTTACAGCAGGGATTGTCTATTTGCTTTATCGTATCAGGAAACTTCTGTACAGCAGATTAAAAATCTCCCTCAGAAACATGAGGAAGATAAGTCTGATTTTTGCCTCATTTCGACAAGTTGTGCACCTGTTAAATTAGCATTTAAATTCATTAGAAAAAGTGGAATTATCAGGAAGCCTGGGATGTTTCAGCTTCTGTCTTCCCCCTAAGTTTAGGGGTTTTTTGAGTAAACTGGGACATATGTACTGGTCACATCACCATCATCCAAACAACTGTAGATTTCAACAGTTTAAGAGGATTTTTCACTCTTGTAGAACCACAAAATAGTTAGAAAAAAAAATATTGGCAACAAGCAGAAGGTGATTAGGTGAGTTCCTTTGTTCAGTACTAATATTTATAACTCTGGCACGTGTTTCTTTCCCAAAATCATGTATTTTTTTAGCAACTTTCATTTGCTTGTTTTTTTTTTAAAGAAAGGATTCCACACCTTCACAGATGAACAACTTTGCCAATATTCAGTTATCCTGATGCTGATGATTTTTTTCCTTAATGTGCACTCTTATTCTTCCTTATTGTAATTTATGAGCATTGCAACTTCTCTGAAACCCAAAACTCAAGTTTATGGAGATATATATATATATAGATATATATATGTGTGTATATATATATATATTTAGCTGTCTTAGAATTTAGATTTTCTTAATGTCTCTTCTGCATTAACAGTGCTATTATTTCAATTCTTCTTTAGGATTAACAAATTATTATTTTCTAGACCTCCAACCACTCTGTCTCCTCTGGATCCCTCCCAGCTGATTATCTTTTCACAGGATGGTGAGAGTGCTGAACAAAGTAAAAGAATTGTTTCAATAGACTTGCATCAAATCTTACGGATCTAGTAAAATATTAACCTATTAAAAAAAGAAAAAAGGATAATGCTGATTTTCATTTGGCTTGTGGATTACTGCAAATCCACTTTCTATTCATGCTGCTTAACCAGTTGTTCCTGGTGTTCTGTTCAGCAGATTATTTCTACCTAAATGTGATCCTTCACCCTTTTCCGTATTATATTGTATCTCGCTGGTTTATGTCTGTTCCTTCAGTTTATCAGGATCATCTTGCCCTCTGGAATGGTTGCATTCCTATATCATTTTATCATGCTTTAGGAGGAAAGAGTGTATTTTTTATACAAATACTTGTTCAAAAACTCTACATATCCTTCACTCCGGGGTTTATTGGTGCTCTTGGAAATGCGTCCACTCCATGAAGTTGCTCACTGGGGAAGTATTTCACATTTGACAAATGCTCCTGCAGTTTTGCCATCCCCTCTCGAGGTGTAGGGGGTGTTCTATAATGGAGCCTCCAGTGATTTGTAGGATGTTTCTTTACTGACCAATTTTGCCTTTTCTGTATTCATGAAAGTACTCAAAAGTTTTCACCACTTCTTTTTCAGCCTGAACACAGATTCTTGGGCTTCACTGAGCCCTTAAATATACCACTGGTATATCATCTTGCAGAAACACAATTCCTAAAGTGTTTTATGATTAATCAACAAAGTCCTAAGATTCCTTTATAATGTCTCTACTGTTAAGTCCTAAAAACTTTCTGGGAAATGTGCCAGTGCTATCATATATTCTCCATAAAACCCCCCAAAACCTAAACTGATGGTTTACTTATGACAAACCAGAGTGTGTTACTGCATGTGTAAATACAGCTATGAATTTTTTGTAGGAATCCTTTTAACAATTTTTTTCTCACTATTTCAAACACTTTTAGCTTTCACTAGTTTTTTTTCCCAAAGAATGTGCATTTTCATGATGAAATGGTATTCAGCTATCCTGCCTTGAGCATGTGGTTGTGTTGACTTTGGAATTAGACAATGCTTAATTAGAAAGCTGAACATGTTCCCATCATGACAGCAAATTATTAAAGAAATACTGCTTTTACTGCTGTGTTCCAAAGATCACAGAATCATGGATTGAGTTGGGTTGGAAGGGACCTTAAAGCCCATCCAGTGCCACCCCTGCCATGGGCAGGGACACCTCCCACTGTCCCAGGCTGCTCCAAGCCCCAGTGTCCAACCTGGCCTTGGGCACTGCCAGGGATCCAGGGGCAGCCACAGCTTCTCTGGGCACCCTGTGCCAGGGCCTGCCCACCCTCCCAGGGAACAATTCCTTCCCAATATCCCATCCAGCCCTGCCCTCTGGCACTGGGAAGCCATTCCCTGGGTCCTGGCCCTCCAGTCGCTGAGGAATTGTCCCTCTCTGGGTTCCCTGCAGCCCCTTCAGAGCCTGGAAGGAGCTGTGAGGTCTCCACACAACCTTCTCCTCTCCAGGCTGAGCAGCCCCAGCTCTCCCAGCCTGGCTCCACAGGGGAGGGGCTCCAGTCCCCTCAGCACCTCCGTGGCCTCCTCTGAACTCGCTCTGAAAGTTCCAGGTCCTTCTTATGTTGGGACACCAGAACCGTTCACAATATTCCAGGTAAGGTCTCACGAGACTCAGTAAAAAGAAAATTCCAAACAATATTGCATCAAAAAAGAGATGGATGTGCATAAGTTCCTTTAATTTTTTACCATTAAAAGGTGATACTTAAAAGAGAGCCAAGCATCTTAGCCAAATAATTGATTTGCAATGCAAATGAGGACATTTCCTTGTTTTAAAATCCATCTTTGTTATCCATCTCTTCTAAAATGCACGTAAATATATTTTAAGAATAGAGGCAATATGTATGGAGCAGAATATAGTATTTTCAACGGTGCGTTTCAGTATTTTGATGATTTTATAAAAAAGCAACTTTATTCCAAATTTTACCTTGAGGTCTACAGTGCGATCGATCTGCCTGGCCAATGGATGTTTACTGATGGACGGCGGGACTGATTGTTATTTGCGTCGTTCTTAATTCTTAGTTATTCTCCAGTGTTACATTGTCACTGGTTTCGTTTCAGAGCAACCGAGGACTGACCATTTGGATAGCTGATTTGCAAGGCATGGACATAATTGTGCTCGCAGAGGCTGGAGATTCACTCCCTCAGTTCAGTGATCTGTGCAGGTCATGCCCTGTTAATGCAGGCGGACCAAGGACACTGATTTTGCAGATGATTAACTCTCTGTATATATGGCAAGGATGGATAGCTGGGAGCTGATCCAGTTCACAGCGTGGTAGAAGTGAGTCCTGAGTAGTAAATAGCTTACCCTGGAAGTGCTTCGCTTTCAGGAATCTCCATGAAAATACGTTTCCCATGTTCTAGGCTGCTTAAGGTCTGTTTGTTCTCTATTTAGGGATAGTCCATGGGTCTAAAGAGTGGTTAGAAAAGAATAAAGAAACAAAATGCATCTCTCCTGGGTAGAAAAGGGCAGGGCAAGGTAAGGGAGGTTTAGGCAAGGCAAGTCACAGAAGCGGTAGAGAAGGAAAGGCAAAGCGTAAGAAGAAAATCACTCTTTTCCTAATTTCATGATTCACTCTTTTCTTAATTTCAAAGCTTTCATAATTTTCTCTAAAAATATTTGATAGTAATCTCTTGCTGTTTAAAGTTTTCTGCCTCCTTTTTTCAGTTAGTATTTCTGTATCCTCATAATCTTCTATTGAGGCTTCCTTTATTTGAAGAGCCAAATGCAGCAGTCATTGCACATTCAAACCCTACAGTGCCAGCTCAGTGGCGTTCAGTTCAAACTACTTGCACTGGAGGATGCAGAAAACTGATGATTGTCTCGCGTTCCTACTGATTCATAAAGGGTTAAAACTCTCTAAGTCAGTGATAATAATCAAAATACTTCCCATCTGCGTTTTTTAAATGTTTTATGAGACTAAAGCAGGTGAGAAAGAGTTGTTATTGAATCAGCTTGAAAAGTATTTCATAAGGAAGGGTCATGTCATGGTAACTTTGTCGTGGTGTCTGTGCAGTGACTGATGGTATTGTTATTGTACCCAAAACCAAAAATATTTCCTAAAGAAACCAAATTGCACATAGAGTCAACTCCTTGTTTGAAGCTGATTCCAGAATCTTCTCAGTCCTGATTATAATTTGCCTTAAATCCTTTTAAATTAGGCAATTAAACCCAAGGTGCTACAGAGCTCAGACAGGATTGCAAATAAATACTTGTTTGTGCTTTGGGATTTTGGAACATGTTTTTGAGAACTGAAATTGTGTCAGGACAGGAGAAGGCTGTAAAGGACTGGGTTATAGACTCTCCTGTTGTATTCTGACTTACTATAATGAGAGATTTCAGTCCTACATTGTCACGTTGTGTTAAGCATAATATTACATCCAATTTATGAAAATCAAAACAGTTTTGCAGTTAAACCAACCAATAGGAACAGGCAATTTTTGGTAATAAAGCTGTGTAATATAGAAGATATAATCTCTTGATTGTATAGAAAATGGATTGAAATATACCTTGCAGGTATGTACTTGAGATCTCAGGAAGATTGACATAAATGGATGAGTTTATGTTTTAAATTGAAAGAGGATTTGTGAAAAAAACCCAAAGAATGTAGTTTTAAGCTGAACTGTTCTGCTTATAATTCTCTGCCTTTCTTTAACAAAGTATTTGTTTTCCTGTCCACCCAGCTGTTATCTTACAATTTGTTTTGTGTTCTGTCAAAAATAAAAAATATAATACATTTAATAAGGAAAAACAACCTTGAAAAGTTTGGCAAGCAAATGTGGCTTGCAGCAAATCAATTAATCTTGTTTTGTGCAACATAAAATCAATTGGTTCTGTGTTTTCCTGAGTACATTTAAAAGCTACCGCACCTCCTGAGAAATGGAACAGGAGGAGGAAGAGAGAGGCTGGAGAATTTTCAGAGTTCTCTTTACAGGCTTGTTTCTTGTGGTGGATAGACCATATCATAGCCCAGCTCCCTGCAAGCCCTGCAAATCAGAATGATGGTTAACTCTCATCTGGAGGAGAAAAGCAGGAACTCTGGAACACAAAGCAGATGTTTTCAGGAGAACCAGCTTCTACATGAGGACAATATGAGTTGGAGCTGTCTTTGCTCCACTCTGGCATTTTCCCATTACCCTTGGTACCTTCTCTGGTTTCCTGTCGGTGACTGAAACACGGACTTTGCCGGGTCCGATGAGGACTGTCCAGCCCTCATGTCCTCTGTGGCTCACCTGCAGCTCCAGTCCCTGATGCAGGGCACCATTCGTAGTGACTGGGACACGGACCCAGACTGGAAGGGAATCTGAGTCGTTTATTCAAAGAAACGAGCTGGTTTTATCCACTTCTTCAAGGCACAGCATTTCCTTACATGGCACTACGTGACCTATCCCATGCTGCCACATCAGCAACACATTTCTGAATGTCCTTCTATGGGGTGATCACGCGCTGTTCACCCGTCTGTCAGCTCCTGGCAGCTCCTCTCCGTAGGGCTCTGCCGTGTGACACCTCCTCCCCCCAGGGTCCGGCGGAGACAAG
>VZTE01000461.1:1458440-1485712 GCA_013397775.1 Eulacestoma nigropectus
TGTGCTCCTCTGTGCTGCCATGTGCTCCTTTGTGCTGCCATGTGCTCCTTTGTGCTGCCATGTGCTCCTTTGTGCTGCCATGTGCTCCTTTGTGCTGCCATGTGCTTCTCTGTGCTGCCATGTGCTTCTTTGTGTCTCCATGTGCTCCTTTGTGCTGCCGTGTGCTCCTCTGTGCTGCCATGTGCTCCTTTGTGCTGCCGTGTGCTCCTCTGTGCTGCCATGTGCTCCTCTGTGCTGTCATGTGCTCCTTTGTGCTGCCATGTGCTCCTTTGTGCCACCATGTGCTCCTTTGTGCTGCCACGTGCTCCTTTGTGCCACCATGTGCTCCTTTGTCCCACGGCCTGTAACTCAACTCCATCCCATCTCTTCCCACAGTTTCCCACTGCTTTCACCCTCTGCTGCTGTACCAACACAAGCAAAAGAGGAAATGCTGCTGTGCCAGCTGGGGTCCATCCCTTGGGAGGCAGAGGTTGGCGCAAAGGAGCAAGGCTGGGAAAATTCTGCACTACCACAGTCTCTCCATCTGAGGCTACAAATCAATCCCAGCTGTGAGACGCTGCTTTCTCTCAGCACAAGCATAACATGCTTCTTATAATATAAAAAAGTACGGCAGGCTTAATTTTTATTTTGAAAAACTACTAGCAATCTAATGTCAATTCTTTCTTTTTTTTTGTAATGATTATTTTCTGATGAAAAGCAGCAATATGCTGTTTAATGCTGAACTTTAAAAATTATGAAAAGTAGAACATTGGCTGTTCTAAGTCCAGTTATGGTGTCTACATAAAATGAAATCTCGTAGCCCATCCCACCTATTACGTGCCAAAAGATAAGGATCAGACAATTCAATAGTAGAACAAATTGCTTGATAGTGCTGCATGTCTTGGAAGAAGATGAAATAGAAAATAATAAGGAAGAGGGTTTTCTTTTCCTCCCTTTGAGAGATAACAGGCATTTGCAGTAATGTGCACAAGACTCTGTGATCCCACATAAACAAACAGGTGGAATTTCCAGTTGTTCCACTGGGTCTATACATCAGGTTGCAGACTGAAAGAGGACAGTTGGGCACGTAGGACTGATCATATGATGTATTCAGTTAAACAGCACAATCATAGGATTGATTTTCACAAGGAGATAGCATTTGTGCCAGAGCAGGAATGTCCAGTCAGCCACAAACACTTATACCCTACAATCCCAAGCTATGCTTATGTAGCTCTGTATAAATAAAAATAAATAAATATTCCCAGTGCCTCATGATGTGGGAGGTCAATCTGGCTTCCTTTTCAATGGACATCAAGCAGCATTGACTAAAATTATAAAAGAGAACCAAGAGAGGTACTTCTTAGAGCAGCTTTGGAAGGGCCACACTTGCATTTTAATGTCTCGCTTTAATGTACGTGGCTACATCTTCGGAAGTCTCCCAGATGTGCTGATTAATGCTGCAGCTGACTCTGTGCAAATAAACATTGCTTATTTGTTTTCTGAGCTGCTCTTATTTTTCTTTAAGTTTCCTTTAAAGGCCGCGAAAGCTGAGATTGTTCAGCCTGGAGAGGAGAAGCTTTGGGGTGACCTCACTGTGGCCTTGCAGGGCCTGAAGGAGCTGCAGGAGAGATGGAGAGAGACAATTGCCAAGGGATGGAGGGCCAGGACCCAGGGAATGGCTTCCCAGTGCCAGAGGGCAGGGCTGGATGGGATATTGGGAAGGAATTGTTCCCTGGGAGGGGGGGCAGGCCCTGGCACAGGGTGCCCAGAGCAGCTGTGGCTGCCCCTGGATCCCTGGCAGTGCCCAAGGCCAGGTTGGACATTGGGGCTTGGAGCAGCCTGGGACAGTGGGAGGTGTCCCTGCCCATGGCAGGGGTGGCACTGGATGGGCTTTAAGGTCCCTTCCAAGTCAAACGAATCCAAGATTCTGTGAGATCAACATGATATCATTGATAGCCTTTAGTTTCTAGTTTCTTATTATTAGCTGCATTGTTACATCAGACATCTTACAATGCCAAGCAAGCTGGGTGGTGCCGCTTAGCACCAACCTAGCAGACTCATCTGCTTCTTGGAATACTTGGAGCATTCATCAGGAATCTCTGGAGCTGACCTGGGTCCTGGATTTCTGAGCTCTCACTTCATGGAAATGCAGCCACGTGGCCTCTACCATTCTTTCACAATTGTGATCAGTTTCTCAGGAGTGGTATAATTTAGTCTAAATCCAAGTAGCTCCTAGAGGGACTTTGGTTGCTCCCTGTTGCCCATGACAGCACAGAGCAGGTGCAAGTGCTTGTGTGGATGGTGAGTGCATCCCAAAAACTCCGTTTCACATTGTCCTTGACTCAGTGTAGCTGTGGCCCGCAGCTCTTGCCACATCCCTGATTTCCACCACACTGCATTAACTCATTGCACAGCAAAAGGTGAAGCTGGATCCATTGGCTGCTACAGCTGTAAACAAACCTGCCAAAAAACCAGGAACGGCTTGTTGTCATCTCGGCAAATCTGATTGTGACTGTGAAACCAAAATGAAATTGAAGGGAAGAAGCAGAATAAAGGAGAGATGGAGAAAAAAGAAAGAAGAGGTCTTCTCCCCCTCTGCAGTAGCCTGTCCTCGCACCACAGAAGGTACAGAACATACCAGAAATCACCCAGAATTTCAGACATGGTCATTACTGGAGCACCACACTTCTGGTTGAACACTCCACATCTCCTGGGATTTGCATCCCAGTATCCTGGCCCACGCTGTTTTCCTGAATCTTGTATGAAAGTGCCAGGAGCTCTTTTCACACAAAGGGTGCCAGCAAGGAAGCGAAGCGGGGATAGACAATAAAGGGAAGGTTTTGGTAACTCTGTGTGTGCAAATGACTCAGAGAACACTCTTAAGGGTAGTCAGGCTGCTGCACCAGCTGTGTTCAGCTTTGTAAAGTCATTTCTGACACTTCAGAGGTGAGGAGAAAAAAAGGGTTTCCCTGTAATAACTGTCTTTGGGAAGCTACTGCATGAGCAGAGGGCTGTGGAAGTTTATCATCCCAACTTCCGTCCTGCTTTTGGAAGCCATCTGAAATCATGGTTAGAAAAAAGTCAACAGAAACATGCAGAGAAGCAAATTTTGCTGTCTGCCCTAACTCAATGAGGTGCCTGATGCTGACCAGAGATCATTAGCGGTGTAGGTCACGGAAAGCACTGCAGAGCCATTTTTACAAATTTAGCATGACAGAACTGAAGTACTCTGACAGGCTGAAAGCTGCATCCAACACTTATTGCCATTGCCACCAGGCAGCCAAATACTGCCCCCCTGCCATGACATTGGAAAGTCATCTTTAACCTCAAAATAGAGTAGAAAAGGAAGCTCAGGTCACCAAAATGATGAGTTTTTCACTATTTCCTAGTGTTTATGAAGTCATGCTGCAGAAAAAGTCTGGGTTGAAAGCACCTGCTAATGTCAAACCATACCTGAACACACCTAAGAATATACAGAGAGAATATATTGGGGGAAAAAATGAGGCTGAGGAAGAGAAGAGTCATTTGGAGGCAGCCCTATTTATTTATTTATTTATCTCCCCTGTGTCTTCTAGCAGGAAAGGGCGTGTGAGTCAACTATGTCCAGAGTGAAGAGAGCTAGGAGTCTCCTGTGAAAGTGCTTCTCACACAGAGGATAAATATTGTTTTAGCTTCTTCTCTCCAGTATTTGAGTGGTGCTATCCATGACAGATCTGCTGAGGGGTTTGTATATGTCTTTTAATGTAATACCCTTTACTACGCTTTAATCTAGATCTTGCAAAACAAACAGAAAAACAAGCAAGCAAACAAAACCAAATCCTGGGGTCAGTCTTTCCATAAAGAGTATGTCTGATATTGGTGTAGCCTTTTTTTCTTTTGAATTGATCCATTAATTAGTTTCAAAGCATGAATTTCATGCAGTGCTCTCTCTCTCTCTATCATGGTCGTGTGTGAATGCTCTGGTTCTCCCTTTCCTTCAGAGTGAAGGCCAGACTATTCTGATACAGTTCCTGTTCTTGGAACAATATGTGGACTGAGCTCTTCTTCATTTTTGGATTTTCATGGATCTATCATAATCTTGTCCTTTATTTTGACTTCAACAAATGCAGAACAATAATCCTGTCTTATGTATCTGTTTATTATGCTGGGAGAAAAGATCATAACCTGTGTCAGTCCAGGAGAGCTCAAAGGGTCTCATCCTGCTGTTTGCAGGATCACAAAAGAGTGGGCTTTAGTTGTGGTAATTTTCCAATCTGGCCGTGAGTTGGGGGTAACTTTCTTTGCATGTTTGACAACAAAAACCTTGTTCCCCTGGGGTTGTTGTTCAGGCAAATTTCCAAGGCTGTTTGTTGGGAAACAGGAGCTCGTTACCAGCACCTGATCCTGGGAGCAGGGCCTCTGAGGAGCTCAAGGAGCTCATGAGCTCTCATTGAGTCTGAACGAGCATTTCTGAGCTCACAGTCCTGCCTAAGGACAGGTGGGAGATTCGTCTTCACAACCTGCCCAGAAACACTGGTTAGTTTGAAAGATGGAATCAGATGGAATTGTTCACTTAAATCAAGTGGCAAAACTCTGTCTGTTTGCTTTTTCCTGCAGTACCTTGCGTGGCCAGAGGAAAGCCATTTTGTGCTGCCAGTTGTGCAGCTCTGTCTCCATCTGTTACCGTGACTGCTCAGGTTCATCAGAATATCAGCTTCACACTGTAAGCCCCACTTTGTGTTGAGCCTTGCAGTTGAGGCTGTGGGGTCTGGTTTTTCATCACTCTCGTGGTTTTTGAAGGACGATGAGCAGACAGGGAAAGGTCAGACCGTACCTGGTTGAACCATGCAGTGGTTATTTCTTTGGTCTACTGGTGACTCTTCAAAAATGTTTAGAAGCAGCAGGGAAGTGCAGGCACATGAAATAAGCCCCTTGATGTCTTAATTCAGCTGTGACCTGACCCCTAACACCCTCTGTGTATCATAATCAACAGGGCTGACAAACACAAGACTAGAAAAATCATGACATTGGGGTTTGTCTATTCCGTAAAAAGAGTCTGGTTAAAAAAAAGGGGAGCAAAAAGTGGATTTCAGTCCAAAGTAATGAGAATTTGTTCTATACATTATGTGAGAAAGTTACGGTAGACTAGCTGAGATAAATGTTAGATATAAGTAGCACTCAAGGAGCAGAAAATGGAATAGCAATTAAAACGGAATTTAGTATAGAAGATCTGGTTGCAATTCCAGTGATGATCACTGGTCACTGTAGGTAAAAAAAATATCAACAGAATCTTTAAATACACCCGAGGAGGATCATTTCCTCCCCCTGTCTTAGAGAAAATCAGTGAATCCAGCCCAGAATAGTGTCTCAGTTTAATAAATGAATTTATATTTTTTTTCTGTTTCACACACAACGATGCATCAGTACTAACATATTCTCTGGTTTTCTCTCCTGCTGCTGTATGTATAATTAAATGAATGGTGGGGTTATGTATTCAGTGGCAAGAGCAAGATTTCGTCAGGTCGATTTAAATTCACTGGAGAGGGAGAGAACGACAAAGATATAAAATGATATTTATTGGGATGATGCATTGGGCTGTGGTGGACTCAAGCAGTGCTTGCAGCCAGCAAAGCCAAGCAGCCTCTGGGAATGTCTTTTTAAATTGAAGAGCACATTCTGGCAGCCTTTGCAGTGGAATTTCTCTCTAAATTACTGGTAATTTTCTGCACTCTCAGAGAGCTGTATAATCATACACAGCCAAATCATTGTACTGGGAAGCCTAATAGAAAATGGATTCAACAAAACCATGTCTGCATGAACCCGAAACTGTAGCATGAGGTCAGGAATGAAAATGGCAAATTTATGAGATAATATTCAGCTGATATTGGAAGAAGGGAAGTTTACTATTTATATTTAAAAGTAGCTGATAATAAACTGCTTTGTTTAATGTCTGGACAGTGCCTGTTTTGCCATAGAGATTAAGATCTTGATCTCCTGGTTTGCTTCTTATTCCTTTTTATACTAGAAACAAAGAACAAACTCCTGAGAGCAGGAGAGGGGTGGATTTGCTTCTGGGTTCTGCAGATCTGTCTCCATTTTGAACAGGTGATTCCTAAATAGTCCCTTATCCGAAAGCTTCTTTCTGGCATTTTTCTGGCTCTCCAAAGGATAAGTTATCTTTAAGCTTCATTTTTGTCATTGCCATTATATCTTAGAGAGAAACAGACATTTTGGGATGTTTCTGAGGCTTTTGTCGATGCAAGAAGAAGGGCTTATTGTTTCCTTTTTTTGCATAGAGGAAATAATTATAGCTCATTAAAAATCAGCCAAGATCTTCAGATGTAAAGACATTTACTAAATGTCTTTAATACTTATTATGCATATGGCATTTTATAGAATTACAGTACAATGCTTTAAAAGTGACAAGAGTTACTGAAAATGTAATTTTAACAGAGTTAAAAAAATATGAAAAATCAGCTGCAGGAAACCCAGAATCTATTTACAGGATTTTTAATGTGTTTTTTTTTTTTTTTTTTCCTTGCAGCGTAGTATTTCTTTTCAAAAGGCATTTACTGCTTCTAAAGGTTTCTAAAATAAAGTAGAATTTTTGTACAGCTATTTTATTTTGCTTCCTTCAAATTTAGAATGTCTTAACTCTAAGTATTGTTTAAGTAAAATGTATTCTTGTTGTGGTTTTGTTTGTTTTGTAGCCATTATAATTGAAGCATTTTCCCATTAACCTTCGAGCTTGAAAATTGAAAATATTTACGATTCACGGTGAGACCAAAAAAACCCAAATGATCTACAGTGATGCCAGTTTTGTTTTAAGATGCCTGATTTTCAGTTAAAGAATTGCATTTAAAGGGATGTTAAAGGTGGCCTAAGGTTGGGAATGTCTGCTTTAAGCATGTTTTGTATTTCATGAAAGGCTTCTTCCGCACTTGGTAAATTGCATCATCTAAGCATTTTTTTGGGAATAAAAACAGATTAAAGCAACATATTGAGAAGTAGCTGTTCATCTGCTGTGCTCTTGTACTCTTGCATGCGATGAGTCATGAGCTGTTGAGAAAAAAATCACAAATTATTTCACTTTATTAAAATATTAGAAGTTAATTTATTCTAGTGCTAGTTGACAGCAGATTCAGAAAAGTCCTTCAGAAATCAATGTTTTCCATTTTCCTCCTGACTTGTCAAGGTGTCATTAGCATGAGAGCAATGATAGCCATGTTGAAGAAGATTTTGATTGCTTTTAGCTAGATAAAAAAATGTAGAAACGCACAAATCACACAGTCATTTCAATTTTGGTATCTGCTATGTTTTCTTCTGTGGCTTCTAGGTAAACACAAATCCTTGCTTTTTAAAAATATTTTTAGACTTTTATGTTATGTAAAGTTCCAAAGACTAAAGTAGATGTATTTAGAGGAGTGAGATTAAAAGGAGGTGCAACAAGCACCCAGTGAATTCCAGGCCTGCTGTGAGAGTATTTCCTACAGGTGCAGAAAGTTAAATGGCACCCCAGGATCTATGAAAATAAAGCTGACACGAGCCATTGTAGGAAAGATTTCACTCCAGTGCACTCAATTTGTGTGGCTGTGATCTGTCAGCTTATGTCTAATCTTTAAGCTTGATGTATTTCCCCATTTTCTTTGTCTCCCCTGAAGAATCTGTGGTTCAGGTTTCTGAATTCCTAAACCAGGCTGAAACACCTTCTTCAGAGTATTCCCGAAGGTGTCTTGGATTTCATGACACATTTTCTGTTTGGCTCCTCATGGAAGTCTCACCCTGTATAAGCCTGAAGTAGATCATTGTGGAGGAGGAGATGTAACCACATTTTGTCCCAAACTTTCTGTTGGGACAGGAAAATTGGGATGGAGGGGAGGGTCCACCCCAACTCTCTGCCTGGAGAGCTAAAAGGGGCTCAAAGGGGGCTCAAAGGGGTTCAAGGGGGCTGAATTTTTGCCTAGATAATATATAAAATAGGAGTATTCAAATGTAATCCTTCCATACCACCTTTCCAAGGAGGAACAAGTAACAGTAAAGGAGATTTGTACCCCTGTCATCTTCTAAAATCACTGAGAATTCACGATATTTTATGGAAATGGATTAAGATTTGCTCTTGTCTAAAGTAAAAGGCTACTTTAGAACTACTGAAATATTGATTTTTGAGGGTTTTTTTGCCAGCTTTTCTCAATAGCCTCTATGTAGTGAGTGGAAGTCTGAATATTAAGTGTTCCAAAAAGTTTTGCCTTAATCAGTTAGAAGCAGCATCAGTCCATCTTGGATCTGTACTATTATTAGTGCTATTTAAATCCACTTATTTGTGGTTCCTTTTTTGTGTAATTACCAAAGAAAGGGTCTGTATTTGTTTGTTCAATAAAGGTCTGGTTTCAACCAAATTCTGGGAAGAGTTTTGTGCCACAAAATCATAGCTACTGTGGTCAGATTGTGGTGAGTGCTTCTGGCTACATGAGGAGCTAAACAGTGAGAGAAATGGCAAAAATCAAAATCAGGACTGCTTGTACAAAACCCAAGTGATGTGAAATAAAATGATAATATTAAGAGCAAGCATCAAGAGTAGACACTTGAACGTGGGGCAGGAACACCTGGCAGTGTGGAAGTTCTTTCTTGGACAGACAAGAAGGAGATATTGGATTAAGGGTTCAGTCATTCATAACATTTGCTGCCCATAAAAACAAGGAGAGTAAGAGTTTGAAGTGGTTGCTTCTTTGTTTAGGAAAGACAATGAGAGGGAAGAACATCAAGCTTCAAACATCATTTCTGATTGGAAAATTATGAAAAAAGGGCAAGGACAAATGAAAAAAGTTTAGGTAACCAAAATCACTTCAGCTCTAAACAAGAAGCAGTTCAATGGGTGTCAATGTTTTTCACGTAGTCACATGCATTTATAAATAATGCACTGTGGGTTTCTCAGCCTCGGCCTGTTGGACAGCGAGGCTGGTGATGTTTGCTCTAAGTGTCCCCAGACTGTCACACAAGGAGAAACAGCTTTGATTAATGAGCAGCTCAGAGGGCCTGGGGCTCATTACTGAGCAACTTCTTTAATCCAGAGCCCTAAGACGGGGCTTGCTGAGTAACCAGGCCATGGAAGTTGGGATATATCCTGGAGAGTAGCAGCGCAGTGGAATACGACAAGCTCTCTCAAGCTGTGGGAATCTGAATTAGTATTAGAATTTCTCTTCACCTCTTCCCCTTCTTCTGTAGACTGATGTGGGGTGGTTTCCCAAGCTGGATTACATGCTTAAAAATTAATAAATGGATACTGTTCTCTTGATCTCCTTCTTTCCTGATGTATTTATTCAGGATGCAGAATTGCCTCTGAGTGATTTTGGTTTTGTAAAACCTCTTGAGCTCCCCTCTCTATTTATTCAAGCATCCAAGTGTAAGAAATGATGGTTGGCTGAAGAAATTACCTTAGCCAGGCCTAGATGCTGCATTTGGGCTTGAATTCAGGAATCTAAACTCATCTCAACCTTTTGTGCCTTTCTTTGGATTAACTAACCTGCCCTTGTATGTTCTTGGCTGATTAATAATATAAAAAGGGATGGGGAATTCGTCAGTGATGCAAATCCAAGTGGGAATAATGAAGAGTGAAATCATAGCACATTTTGCACTTCATAGGAATATATTTACTTATGCTGGAGCAATAAAGTATTGTTTCTGTAAAACTCCCATTAAAATAAATTGGATCTTGGAAAGAAGTCTTCAAGCAGCATTTTTCCAGGCCGTTCTTTAGGCTGTTACATCTGAATGTCATGGTAAAGAAAAACATGAAACTGGCTCACTTACCTTCGGTGAGAAAATAAATCAAAATTTTTAGGGAACAAATTTGAAAACTGCTTCTGAATTGCAGAAAAATCAATTCAGCTCTAATTGATCAGGGGCTTGATGACCTTGTTTCAAACTAATCCACTGATGCACCCAAAGAACTCTAAGAAATCAGGAAAATTAATTAGCAGGGCTGATTAACCATTTTCTTGTGATTTTGATGTTAAACTTGAGGCCATTTTTATTGAAAGATGGTTAGAGAAGGGGGAGTTTTGCTACTCTTTGTTGTGGGAGGCACAAATTCATTTCATCATTTAAATAAAAGAGCTTTTCAAACTTAATGAGAAACTCCAGATGCCTGACAAGTGGCAGGGATAGATGAACATAGCAAATGGAGAGGATAAATGTAGTAAACACCAATTTAGGAATTATAATAAAACTGAATATCATGGTTTAGCATGTTGCGATTTATAGGGGGAGGAAAAGTAGAAAAAAATAGATCGTTTTATAGATTTGAAATTTCAAAACATTGTCAGAAATTGAAGAAAGACATCACCTGAATTTTCACTTTTATAAGTGAGAGCACTCAAATTTGTGAAGGATAAGTAATTTCTTAACCCAGCTTGGAAGTGTGGGATGGTCTTTGAATGTTTCAAGGCAAATCTAAAAATTAGATGGAAAGTTCAGTGTGGAATTATGATAAAAACTGACAGGTATCCTCACTCACAAAATCTGAGGGAAGACTTTATCAGCATCTCCATGCAACATTTTGTGTGCTAGAACACAGTGGGGTCTGTTGGCACTACCTACAACAGTCATTGTTTTATATCAGGGCTTGATTTTTGGGAGAAATGTTGCGACTGTCCCTGTTTGCTACAGTTTAACTTTCTTAGAGACTCATTTCAAAACTGGATTTACTTTTTTGGAACACTTTTGATGTTCAGTTTTTTGCCAAGTGCATTTTTTGTCACTTGTACGAATACCAAAGCCTGGGACTCGAACCTCTGGGTTGATGCTGATTTACACCGTGTAATTAGCTGCAAAATGTGAACTGAACTTGAGAGAGAAGTAAAAAAAAAATAAAAATAAGACACATTCTATGACCTAGAAAACAGATGGAGCTGTGGTTTACCTTTAAATTTTAATTTTGTTTAAAACAATCCCAGAGTTTTCCAGATGCAGATAATTTTTTTTCTTGAAGAGTGGAATAAATTGAAATAAATAGATATGTAAGAAAAAGCAATTCCCAAAGGAGTAACACTGAAAACAAAGAAAAATATCTCCCAGGAGCAAGGAAAGTGACCTGGAATGCTTTTATATTGATCTTGATTAAGTTTTTAAACTTGTGGGCATTGTTATAGCAGTGAAGATCATTTTCAAAATGACCCAAAGCTCTTGGCAAAGAAGCAGCAGATTGGACCATCACTCATTTTCAACAGCAGACAGACAGTAAGCTGAATTTGGGTTCCCTTGAGCCATACATTTCTTTCCTTTGCATTTTATTATAAGCTTTAATATTTTAACTCTCAGTTTGCTCCTATAATCGGGAAAATGGTTTTGGTTAGTGCTTCATTAGAGTGAGATTAACTGGCTTTTGGGTACACCCCAAAGAAAATGTCCACTGTGGTAAAAGTGTCCCCTGAACTACATGAAATGAGGAGATTAAAGTTGGCATCATAAATGCAGGTCACAAGACTGATGAGGCACCATCTTCTTCTCAGCTTGATTCTCCTCTCCATTTTAATAAAGCTATTCCCAGGTTACTGCCAGCGAGGAAAGGAGGAAGGCCACAAAATCTTTCAACAAATAGTTAACATTTTAAATTGTTAATGGATCAGATTCATTCCATCTTGCTTCTCTTAGAAGAACAAGGCCTGTTAATATTATTTTTTAATTTTGAACATTACTATTAGTAATTTTCTTTCCCCATTTAAGATCCGATACTGTCATAGTGTGGCAATATAGTGCGTAGGTATATTTTTGTATAAAAGTATTCCGTTGTTTTCTTTGGTGTATAGACATCTAAAAAAACCAAATCATTGTACTTCTGTTTAAGAACTCAGGTTCAGGGTACTTGCTAACTCAAGGCATGAATCTAGGTAGCAACAGGATAATTACTTGCTAATTGGTATGTGATTACATTTACATTGGCCTGTCACAACTATAAAAGAGACCCTAATTGCATCTCTAAACAGTGGTGATACATCCATCCTGCTTAACTGGATGGAACATAAAACTATGTGATTACTTTCAAATATGATCTTCAGATTCCGGACATTAAAGTTTTTTTGGCATGGCGGTTTCTGAGGACACTATGCCATTCCAAACTAAGTTTGAAGAAATACCTTATGGTGTAATGAGAGTCTGAAATTAAGCTCCTAATTGCAGGATATTTCTGAACTCTTCATTGTATACCATCAGACTATTAAGGGTAATATCTTTTATATAATGATAGCAATTTAGGGAACATTTATCACTGAACACTTCAACCTACTGTGTTTTAAGCTACACTACCAGTCAATTTTAGGATCTAAAAATGGTGCTTTGTAGCCCCAGGGAAAGCACTTCTGTTCCCCTAATGACAGACAGTGGCACCCTGGGGAGGCTGCAAGGTGTGCACGGCTTCACTTGTGCCCTGCACCCAAAGAGGCAACTTGGAAAGACAAATAATCCCCAAAATCTAACCTTCATAGCTGTTTCCATCTCTGCACTCAAGACTAATGGACTTTTGAATTCTAAACACTGCCAGGCAATACCTGTTTTGCAAAAAAAACTACATACAGTGACGTGGAGAGATTTTAAAGCTGAAGCTTAGACACTGCAAAAGCTCCTGAAGGCCCATGTGTGGAAATGATGGTTTTGTTTCCAGCACTGAACTGTGGGAGACATTCAAATGGCAATAGGAAAATACTAGTAATAGTGTAGTCCTATAAAAAAAATTATAAAGTTGGGTTGGAGAAAACCCTATGGTGTTTTGTATTCCTATGATACAAAAAATGTAGAAATAATTAACTTGTCTTTCATGTTACTAAATCCAGTATAGGCTGCCAGGCTGGAACTGGGTCTCAGATCATAGAAGAAAAGCTGAAGTAGATGGGTAAGATTGGGTTAACATCTGCTAGACCCAAGACATTTTACAGAGTACAGAATCAGTGCTGCTGCTTTAATAATCTTTTAGCCCTCATCATTGATAACAAACATGGAAAGAACAAACATACCTTTTTCATTTCTTTATAATAACACATGCACAGCCCGATAGCTGCTTCATGCACACTCTTATTGGGCACAGGCTTGCTTGGAGCAATAGAGATTATGTTTGATTAATCTCAGTAACTGAGAAAGAATAAAAGGATCAGCACCATGTGTCTTATTTCTGCTTCATTCTTTAGTTCATAAATCATATTTGCAATATAAATATCTGCCATGATAAGAGCTGGTGTTTATACAAACTTTACAAATTCTTAGGAATTTCTAAATTGCTCAGAAACCACTTTGTTTAAAATCCATTTAGTTAAACAGAGAAGGAATCACGGTGTGTTCCAGTTAAAAAGTATATTTAAAACATGATTTTAGTTAATCTGGGCCACTTCTTATTTAGACAGGACATGTTATGAGATATTTATAGGCAAGACTTGATTAGCATCAGCAGTGCTTATATGATGTATGAGTTATTTTTCTCTGAAATAACAATAAGCAGGTTTTTTTTCACATCCCAATGTATTATAGAGAAACATATATAAAAATCTCTTTTTATTGGAATGAAAGCAGAATGATTTGATGGGTATTGCTGCAAGATCTTGGACTGTGCTTAAGAAGAAGCACAAGTTCATTGGGATTTTTGCTGCTGGCAGTGTTCACAAAGCAGAATTTCTGTACATTTTCCCTGTGTCCTGTGTGTGCTCCAGCTTCCTGATAATCCAGAGTGTACAGGATAAAGGGAGTGCTAGAAGGGTACAGAATTACACTAAAGAACTTGATGTAAAGCAGCCTCTGAGATTTTCCAAAGTCTGGACTCCATCAGGAGCAGATTGAGTTCCACCGAGGCATCACTTGGGATTGCAGTCAGACAAACTGCCTTGCTGTCCTCTAGGACACATCCCAGTAAGAAATCCTGGAATGATTTTCCCTACCTTCCTATTGGACTTCTCCTGCCCATTAACTTTGTCTTTGTCTGTCTCTCCACTGCATCTTTCTGTTCACTCGAGGTTCTTCAGGCACTTTGTCCTTCGTTACCCATAAATACGTGGAGAAAACTTTTCACTCTTTCAGCCACAGCCAGAGAAATTGTTTCAAATTGCAGGGTATTTGCAACTTCTTAAGACTGTCTGAGGTAGGGTATGAGAACATTGGTTTTATTTTTCGTTCTTTTTTTCACTCTTTTAATCCACTTTTCATTTTGAGTAGAAAACTTTTAATTTTGAGCCGTGGATCACAGCCTTGGATCTAATCATCAATTAATAGCTTAAAATAGATGTAGTGAAAAGCATATGATACCTTAAGCATCACTATGTCTTATTTGTCTACAAAAATGTTGGAATTGCTGAATCTGATGCTTAATTCAAACTTCACTATTTCAAGGAACCTTTTTGAACAATTTGAACTTTTTTTTTTTTTTTAGATAATAGCTTTAGAATTTTTCAGCCTTCTTTGGTTTTTAAATCTGCTGCTGAAACACATATTTCTCCCTCATCTGTTCTGACTCACCTCTTTCCAATCCCTAATGGCTTCCCCCTGCCTGCCCTTGAGTTATAGACCATTTCTGAAATGCTGCATGACAGCACTTTCTTGCAGTGTTTTCAAAAAAGAAAAATTGGCTGTTTATGTCTCAAAGTCCTGAAAAAGAACTTTCGCTCTTAGCATTTTCATGAGGTAAAGGGCCAAGGCTGGTTTCTCATTCCATAATATCAGATGGGAAGCAGGGAAAAGTAACACAAAGAGCTCTTTAATCAAGGGCCCTGTCTTGCAAAGCACTAATCTTTGCTCAGGGGATGAAATATTCTGAGTTCCCGCAGAAGGCAGAATAGGCCAAGCACACTCAGCTGTAATCCTCAAAATCCAAAATTCAACAGTGTTTAGTCTGGACCAGCACATAAATATTTAAAAAAACCTAATCACCATATGGAAATCAAGCCAGCAGGAGACTGTAGGTGATCCAGCTAGGTGTCTTGCACCAATAATTAATAACTTCCCTGATTTCTTACATGCACAACAACAGGTAGTAGATCTTGTGTATTTTCACTGCTAATTGGAAAGTCTTTGGTAACAATTTCTCTCTGTGAAAGGAAATGATTGAATTCGTGCAACCAAGTCACCTTTAATCTTCTCAGTGTAAGTTCAACTCAGTGACCTGTGGAAGCCATCACTATTCAGGCATTTTCTGTCTCCAATTTATACATTATTACTTATAATGTAATCTAAATAATGTAATGATAGCCTTCCCAGCCCATCGAGTCATATAGACATTAGAAACTGCAGTGTTGTTGTAAGGGTGATATTAGGCAAAGCTACCTGCCCTTCCCAAATGGTTTAGTTTAAAAAAAACAAGGATATTGGTTTTTATTATTGAGCCACAATAAAACTAATCAAAATGAACGACTGTCAGTTCTTTTCGGCTTTATCTGTTATGTGACATTTGCTGTAAAAATGAAAAGGGATGCCGTATTTCTTAAAGATCCTATTGGGAGGAATGTTCAGACATAGCACCCCTGGAGGTACCATTCAAAACATGTGCAAAAATCTGTTTCCCTGTTGTTCCTTTTCTAGGTTTTTCCTGCACCGACTCTTTGTCACTCAGCCTTTTAGGATTCCTACATTATCATTTTGTTGCCCACTTTTTGTCATCACAGGGAATTTTGCACGTGGCTGGTGCTAAATCTCACTCTACAGTTCCCGTCTCAACTCTTTGCTCTGGATTAGTCTGGTCTCCCATTCATGACTTTCAAACACAGAATCCCTGATGCTGGAAAAGCCTTCCCAGCCCATCGAGTCCAAGCTGTGCCCGATGCCCACCTTGTCCCCAGCCCAGAGCTCTCAGTGCCACCTCCAGCCCTTCCTGGGACACCTCCAGGGATGGGCACCTCAAACCTCCCTGGGCAGCCCCTGCCAAGGCCTGAGCACCCTTTCCATGGAGAAATTCCTGCTGCTGTCCAACCTGAGCCTCCCCTGGCCCAGCCTGAGGCCGTTCCCTCTCCTCCTGTCCCTGTTCCCTGGGAGCAGAGCCCGACCCCCCCCGGCTGCCCCCTCCTGTCAGGGAGTTGTGCAGAGCCACAAGGTCCCCCCTGAGCCTCCTCTTCACTTTTCCTTTTCAATTGCACTTTAATGAACTTAATTTCTCACAGGCCTATATTAATATCTAATTGTTCATTTACAAGTAATGACCTGTAAAGGAGTTACCTATTTCACTATTCCCTTGAAATTTGCCTTCACAGTATTACCACAGTCTTTTTGTGGGGAAAGCATTTCAGAATAAAACTTCCACTTGTTTACCCTCTTTCAGGTGTGTCATTACTTGCATGCTTTTTCTTGTTTCCTCACAATTAATTTTCTTTCATTAGCAAGTCCTTGACTGAACCATGCAGAGCAGGAGAGATGAACGAGCGTGACCCAAACAAACAACTCATACTTACAGAGTGGGTACAGGTGGGCTGTTCTTTGCAGGTCTCTGTGTTCAGTGATGCTCAAGGCAACTTGACAGCACAGAAAACTGTCAGCTCCCCTCCTCCAGTGCAGTTGTTGTCTCTAAAAGTGGCAGAGTGCAATGTGCAGTATTTTTTCACTAATCTCCCATCCCTTCAGCCATAGGCCAGCTCTGTCTAGTGCCTGTATCTCTCAGATCCTTCTGAAAGGAGTTCTGAATCTGAGTGGAGAGAGGCAAGCTGTGTTTTACTGAGTGAGAGATAAAGTGATGAAAACAAGCTGGGTTAGAGAGAAAAAGGGGAATGTGAAGGGGATGAGAAAAACACTCCTTTAGTGCCTCTTAATCAGTGATCCCCACAGGCTTTCAGAGGCTCTCGGAGCTCTGCAGGGAAGGAAATGCTGCTCTCTGGAAAGCTGAGTCACAAAGGGGACGGGAGTAGGGGCTGCGAGTGAAGCCTGCAGCCAGTGCGTGCCGCAGACAAAACCAGTGGCTCCAATAACACAGCCTGCCAGGGCTGGTTTTGTGGGCTTAATCGGTAGGTTCTGAATACTCTTTTTACAAGAAGACCCACTGAGAAAACACAGATGAGAGAGGGAAGGTATGAAAAGGGCATGAAATTAAAGCTAAAAGCTCCTCTCACACAGCACTGGCAGAAGCAGAGGGCTCTTGCTGCCTCACATTAAGTGTTGAGCCCGTGCATCTCAGATAATCACTCCTGTTACACAGATCCGAGTGATGAAGCTGCCTCTTGGCTAAACCAAGGCAGAGTGTGTCACTTCTGGGGGTGATTTCATCGCCAAACAAACAAACGGGAACCCCATCAGCGTTCCAGCCCTTTCTGTAAGGTGCTGCACAGAGACGTCCTTTGCTTTCTGTCCGTTCCTGTAACTCCTGAAGTTTCTAACAGAGAGAACAGAGTTTCTGCAGTAAAAACCACTGTAATTTCCTTCAGGAGCTTTGGCTTATGTAGATCTGAAGTGCTTTGCCTTTGCAAAGTTCCATAAGTACTGGGAGAGCCGAGTGTAACAATGAAGGGACTGGTACCTGCAGCAGTTCTGCTTCCAGCTTATACAAATAGCTTTTTTTTTACTGCCCTAATAACAATGGAAACTCAGTACTTATAACACCCAACATGATATTTTGAAGAAAATCTTGAAATGTTTTCTCAAAGAAAGATACAGCTGTGTCCAGTGTAAGCGTAAAATAAAATCTTCTTTAATAGATAGTGAAAAACCTTGCAAATGAACCTCCCCACAGACATTGCCCTAAACATGACATGACAATCTGCACATTACTTCAGAAGTAAATATTTTAAAATAAGATAGAAATATTAGAAGCATTGTTTGATTATCTATACTTCCATCTTCAGCAAAAGGTTCATAATCTTTGATTTGTCGTTTGGTTGCTGACCCAAGGATTCCTTGCTTTCGCATGTATTACTGGTACTTGGTCTACAACTTGCAGTTTAAGCATCTATTAAATATTTGATGTGCATCCCGAACAGCCATAGCTAGTGCTTAGGCATTCATTTTCCAAAATGTACCTTTAAGACACAGTATAGTAAATTCAAAGTGGAACAGTGACCATAAAAGCTGCATTCTACTCTGAGTGTGCAGTTGGGTATTTTTATGGCTAAAGCTGTTACTTCCTCAAGACTTGATGTTTATCATTGCATAAGGGAGAAAATAACCTCCAAAACCAGAAAAGAACAACAACAACAACAAAACCCAAACAAACAACTAAACAAAAAACCAACCAAAAAACCCGCACAACCAAAAACCACCAAACCTCCAAAAGCCAAACAGAAAGACCAATCCAAAAAACAAACATACAAATTAATTAATCTAAACAAATTATCTAAACAAATCATTTTAAAATGATAACTATATTAAAATTGTTTTATATAGGATGGCAACTGTGAGTGTAAAAATTGTTGGTGCTATGTCTAAAAAACTTTAAACATACAATCAAATTTACAATAAATAAATAAATAATTTTGAGTTAGTTTATTATTAACTTTTTTTATATTAGTATGGAAATTTTCCTGCTGCAATCTCAAATGAGTGCTGGTACAGGGAAACAGACCCCTATAAAGTACCTTATGAAGTTTTATTTACAATCTGTTCGAGAAATATGGATTTTAGCAAGCACTCTGGACTTGCGTTTTTATAACATAGAGCAAATTCCTTCCCTCCAACTCCTCTGATGAGAGTCCAGATGCCGAACTTCTGCCATAAACCTTTTTTATACCCTTGTAAAAGCTTTGTAGACCCAGAGAGTTTTCCTCCCATCACTGTGCTTTCCTTGGGGGAGAGAGGGAAAAACATTTTCCGTTCTTATTTTGTCAGAGTCAGACAATGAAGGCAAATAGAAAGTTGGAGTGATTGAGTACGACCAGTAATAAATACCAGGGTGTTTGAGTTTTCTGTGGCTTTGTATCATTCCTGTACTATCCGTGTGCTAAAAATGGTTTATTTCAGGATCAACTTGCATTAAAACTTCCCAGTTTTATGGTGCTGTAGTGGTCACAGATGTGTCAAGACAGGGAAGTAAGCTGGTATTTGTAAATCCAGCTGTTCTGCTTTGTAAATGATATAATAAAATCAACTAAAAATTCTTTCTTGTAGCACATACCACAGATCACATCCCTGTTTTTAAATAATCATAACCACTTCCACTCTTTACTAAACAAATAGGAGCAGACTTGAAGTTTATTTACTGAAGGTAATCTAATGCTAATCTGCTTTGCTTTGGTTTTATGACAACTTTGGACACTTTGGGGTGTCTTCCTCTTGCAGGTAAACAAATTTCTCACCTGCTCTTTGTGAGGGAGCCGCTGGTGTTGCCTGGATACAGCTGGAGCTGTTTGGATGGAGCTGAGCTGCTGTCAGCAGGGCCAGGGTGTTGCATTGATTTATAAATGCATTATCTGGCACAGCAGCCCAGCCTTTTACACCAGCAAAGCACGGGAGCCAGTGGAGGGTTATTCAGTCAGCTTTTTACGAGATATTTTGGCTTCCCAATGACTTCCATGAAGGTTGAGTGCTAACTGTGTTTATTTACCTTTTAACATTACTGTCCTAGGAGGCATCTTTATCTGCATCATTCACTAATTTAAGTTCTGCAAGTTAAAAATGCCAAAGGAATGGTCAAACCAGCTGAGAGATGTTGGTATTTTGTAGGTACCATTTCTACAACTCTTCTATAAGTTTTCCTAGCTCCTTCCATGTAAATGCACCAGATTTTCAGTCTTTCATGACAACACCCTGAGTGTTTTGGGCTTTCTGTGCACATTATTATAACAACCTAAATCGCAGTGACCCAAATTGTCTCCACATACCATTTTATTATCTGTGTGAGGGGTGAAAATTAAAACCTTAAAATAGTTAGCTTCACTTCTAGAAAACACACCTGTCAGCTGTTCCACAGTCCAACTGCTGCATTTGAACGAAAAACAGCCGAGACTGTCACTGTCAGAAACACCAATGTGTGGGTGGACACCTAGTAAAGATATTATCATAAGGTGAGCATGATGCAGGACTGAAAAATAAATGAAAAGTCCCAGCGGCAGGCACAGCAAATTTTGCAGCAACACATATGAGCTGCATTGTTTAGTCTTTAGCAGGATCTAATTAATACATGAAAGTCACCATTGAAAAGAATTTGTGGGCCTGAGAAGCAGATTTTTATAGATCAGTGTTTGGTGATTTGTTCTCTGAAGCATCTGGCCCTCATCATTGTTTGAGGCAGGATTTTAGTGGTGCCTCAGTCTGCCTGAGCATAATTAATAATTTACCAGGGAATTCCTGAACAGAGCTCACGTTCCAAACCCTGCATTATTTCCAGGGCTGCAGCAGGGGCTGACACCAGGGACAAGGTGCTGGAGCAGATTTGCAGGTGTCACATGGCCATTCACCACCAGGAATCAGTCAAGGCACCTCCAAGCTGTCTGTTGAGGTAAGAGGTGCTGTGAGGGCTCTGCCTACCCAGCATCAGGCGAGCAATTGATCAACTGGGATCAACTTTTCTCTGGTTTGTACTGGGGAACTGAGACCCTGCAACCAGAACTGTAATTTTACTGTGAGTTTTCCTTGAATTAAAGAAACTGTTCCATTAATTCTGCAAGGGAATGTGGCCTCATAAGGGCAATCCCTGTTAACAAGTGCTGGGACTTTCTTCACTGAAAGGGTGGTTAAACATTGGAATGGGGTCCCTGGGGAAGTGGTGGAGTCACCATCCCTGGAAGCATTAAAAAAATGGGCAGATGTGGCACTTTTTGATATGGTTTCGTGGGCATGGAGGGGGAGTGGGATTGGCCAAAGGCTGAACTTGATGAGCTTGAAGAACTTTTCCAGCCCAAAAAATTCTGTGGTTCAGTGTTCACTGGTGTTTCTAGAAATGGCAGCTAGGTGTTTGGAATCTTTCTTAAAAGTAAAATATTCTTCACAATGAGGGTGAATGCCAGCAAGGTGAACAAAAATTCAGCCAAACAGCCTTGCTGCTGGAATCTGGTGAGAGGTTACTGAAGAGAGAGGTTGTTAATACCACTTATTGTATTGAACAGTAGAGACACCTGCTCTTTATCAAGTGCAGGCATTTTTCCTGACACAGTGTCTAACAAGGCATTGCACATTAACAAAACAGAGAGTGTTTGTTTGCTCCCATATTGGGCTGGGGACCTGGGTTTGTTTAGTCACTGGAGCTGCCCAGAAAAGAAAAAGACTGTTCTGTGCAGAGAGAGAAAGTTGGATACAAATGCATATTGTGCATGGGTGTTTATTTTAGAATATGATACCACATTTTGCACCAAATTCTACACTAAAATCTACCTTAAAACCAAGCTGCATTTCAATTTTCTGTAGACACCTGCAGGTGAGTGATTTGGGGCAGGGGCTGCATTTGTGTTCTTTGTGTTCAATTCATGCCACAGTGGGGCCCTCAGCTCCCAGCCTGATCATCTAGGTGCTGTTGCAATACAAAAGTAATAATGATGATAATAAAATTAACAGCTCTAGTTAGCTGTGACAAGCTGAGCGTTTTTTTTTTCCCCTCCAGCTGGTAGGAAATTGCAGTACATATTTTCCTCCAGACGTAGGCTGGTACTTAGGCTTTCCATTACGTAGAGAAATATCTCTGCATTTTCTTGTTCACTTTCTCTGTTCATCTGCTTCAGTGACCTTACTGATATGGAACCTTGTAAAGTGGTGAGCTAACGGTGACAGACACAGGAGGTGAGACACATGGATGGCTTTAATGAGCGATGCCTATATGCTCACATTAGCATCAGTGCTCCTTCCAGACTGTTACATAAACAGGTATCAAGGTTGAGCTTGCCACTGGCATTGGAGCTGCTTGCATGGCTCTGCTTTTTCTGGCTGTGTCACTGCAGAAATGTCAAACAGTTTTTGTATTTTATTTTCCTGGATTGAAGCAAAGTACAAATTCTCTAAATTTCGTTCTCTGATGGTAGTGTTTGATCTGACTCCTCACAACACGTTGCTGCAGCACAGCTGCACTGAGTGCTCTGGCTCTGCTGTTCCTGGAGCTGAGAGTATTTTTTATCACAGACAAGGCAACTTCTGACTGCCACTGCTGCTGTGTGTTCATTTAAAAAGACAGGTATCTGCCTGCAAAATTAGAATTCAAATCTGACATTTCAGGAGTTGCTGTGTATAGAAACACAAGGAGTGTGTTTTTAGCATGCAGACAAGAGGCCGTGAGCTCTATGAAAACAACTCCACAGAGGGGCAAATTCAATCTCCTGAGAGCAGAAGATGGTCCATGCCAACAGGAGAGCAACAATTTATGAGTGAAAGAACAAAAAACATGGAACGAGTATGAAATGATCATTCCTGTTAAACAAACCCGATCCTAAAAATTGACAATTAAGGGACACAGTTAAGGGACACAGCTTGGGAGCCACCAGTGCATGTATATTTTACTGAACACCTTTTTCCATCCCTTCATATCAGTATCTATGGCTTCCCGTGACATGATGCCCCAGACTTGGGGAGGAAAAAAGAAAACTTTAAACTTCAAACTCTTTTGAAATTACACTGCCTCATTTTATTGGTTGATTTCCAGCTCATATAGTGTAAGAAATTCTAAATAATCTTCAGATTTTTATGTCCCACTAATTCTTTATAGATCATTTTCTTGCCCTCTTTCAGTCATTTATTTTCCAAGCTGAAGAGACTTCACACAACTCATCTCTCCTTGCCTGAAAGCCACGCTACAGCTCTGATGATTCTTGTTGTCCTTCTTTAGGTCATTCTAGTTCAACCATATCCTTTTTTCAGGTAGCACAAACATAATCTACATTTTGTAGTGTAGAGTTGCACAGCTCTGAAGGGGAAGGGAATTTAGATTATTCCCCTCAGAGTTTAATTTTTCCTTCCATTGAATGTGTCATTCTATTTTTACATCCTTTCTCATGATTCTTTGTAATTCTTTTTTTAATATTGTTCATTGTTTATATTGCTTATTGTGCCCCCATCATCTGAAAACCCTGTCAGCTCACTCCTCCTTGCCAGGTCATTTCTGAACTTCCATGAAGATTTTCTGGTAATTCTCTTATCTCCAGACATCCGCTTGGTGTGATTTTCTACATATTAGGACCAAGCTGTTCGTAAAAGTAAACCACTGGAATTCAGTGAAAAGGGCCCTTGAGATGGTAATTCTAAATAAAACAGAGCAACTTCTGTAGCCAGAAAATTTATAGAGGGGAGAATTTTGATGAAATTGATTGCAAAACAATCAATGAAATAGTCTTCCATTGAGTGGAAGTTATAGTTTACCACAGAGAGGAATGATTTCTTTAGAATTCTCAAAGTTTTCACCTTATACACAGTAGACACGGTACAAAAAATGTCAAGCACAATGTAAATATGGGAAACCAAGTAACAGCAAAAAAAATATGAAGAAAGTAAGGTGAAGAGAAGCAGAGCTACAGTATATTTTTTGTACCCTAAACTCTGTAAAGAATACAACATTTAGCATTTGTGATGCCCAAAGCAAGTCATGGGCAGAAGAAAGCAATGCTCGAGTTTACGTCAAAGAGTTTCCAGGACATATCAGGAATTTAAGAAGAAAATCAATAAATTCTTTCTATGTACATCAGTTTTTTATGTAATATTTTTCAGGCCCGACATGTAGGCTATGTAAATCAATATGAAAACAAATACAGAGCCTAAGAATTAACAGTACAGAAATTGAGAAAAGAACAAACTATTTTTGAGTTGCAAGCTTCAATTCTCAAAAGACTGGAATAAAATTAAGGGAATATAAGGTCAATCACTCAGTACTGTGCAAGACATAATTAAAAAGTGCCCTATTGCTAACAAAACTATTTTGTTTTCCTTTCACCATCCTCAGGGGAAAAAAAAAAATACACCACACAATAATTTTCTTATCTCCCAGTATTTAAGGATTTTTTCTGCTTTTCAAAATAAGGATAATTGGGATATGGGTGTTTCAAAATCAGTAATAACTTTTTTAAGTATTTTGACTATATACTAAAAAGATATTTTTGTCTGTTAGGGATTTAGTATCTTCAGGATACGTAGTAAGGGAAAACAAATATCTAATAATCTCAGAACCATTATAAGCGTGGGCCTCTTGTTTTCAGTGATATCTGGGGTCCCAAACAGGCTGCCTGGGCTGCTCTGTGGGCACTCACCCATTTCTATCAGTTTTATGAGTGGGTTGATTAAAACAACATGTCAAGGAGGGATTAACGAGGAGTTTGCTGCCAGTAATATGGAGTCAATAAATTCCAGCAGGGATAACAAGGAGCTGGGGACAATATTCTCCTCAGCAGCGTATTTGTAGCCAGAACAGGACAGATGTCTGCAGCCCAATTCACTCGGAAATTTCCCTCAGTCTGCAATAAATAGTTAATATATGATTGCTTTGCCTCTGGCCTCTCAGCCTGAACTGAGCGCTCCCAAACTACCTGAGTGGCTTTAAAGATTTTTGTTTTCTGGATTTTTTTTTTCCCAGCTCACTCACATCCTTCCCTGAGTTCTGTGTGTGCAGGATCACCTCATTTCACAGCTCTTAATGACTCGCAAAGCCAGCGCTGCCCTCCTGCTGGGCCACCCGAGCTTCTACCTTCCCCTCCAGACATCCCGGACCAACAGGTCCGAGCCCAGCAGGGAGCTCCTCATTTGGGATTTTTTAACAGCATCATATGTTTTTTTTCCTGCTTCAGACTTAGCTGAGAGGTGTTAATTTGTAAATAATAATAATGGTTAAAAAAAATTAAACAGTGAAAGCAAGAAGGAGAAGCTGCTCCCAGCTGAAAAATGAGAGAATTAGAGACCGAGCCGAGCTTGTGCATTGATCTGCTGATTGATTCCGTGAGCAGCTCTGGCTCCAGAGTCAGGTGTTACTGGGCTCTTTTCATGTTATCACTTGCACCATCCACCCCTCTTGAGACCAGCTTCATCAATATTGCATTACCTGAGGAGGTGGAGGTAGAAATGAGGAGTTTTCAGTCCCAAAGACCTGCTCAGGTGAGATGACTGAGACCCTTCCTGCTTGGAACCTCAGGTGTGATTGTGAACTCTGTTACTTTATAAAAAAATCTCAGAGTTTTTCTCTCCCTTATTTGATTCTTTGGAGCCTTGCAGAGTTTTGCTGAAATCTCCTCAGCTCAGTCCACATAACTAATCCAAACACTGGTTGCAAAGCCAGCTAATTGTGGGGATTTTGTAGATTTAGGGTGGCTCTTACTTGGTAAATCTCTACTTGACTCAACAGAAAAACTGTCACATTGAATCTGATAAATAAAACAGGCAGCACCACGGTGTGTAACCCCAAATATTTTCATTATTCCATGATAAATGGTTTCTCTATAGGAAATATTCCTTTACAACTCCTGGGCAGGCAGCCTGAGACTGAATAGGTCCACGTAACTTGAACCTTGTAAAATTTAAAAATACTTTATAACGTGAAATTACTCCATTTTGACCTGAATCTTCAATTCATTTCTTTGAAATCATAGTGGTTTAAAGAACACAAGTCCTTTATGACTAAGAATATTGATATTACACATTATTAGAAAAATGATGGAGATACAAGTCTAAAAAAAAAGCAGATTAGAGAGAAACATCAGTTATATTCTGTATAACTTGTTTTAAATATGCTTACAACTGCATCTGATTCTGTTTTATGTAAGCTAAAGAGTTGAAACTTTCACGTCACCTCTGATGGGAAAGTCCTAACAGCCTAAAAATATGTAGTTATATTCTTTCAGGCATATACCTGTACAATATAATATATAATATATAATATATAATACAATAATACAATATAATATAATACAGTGCTCTGGTAACTGTAATGATTTTGATGCATCTTTTCTGAATAGGAAATAATAACACCTGAATATGACTTGAATATTGGTGTTTAAATATTCTAAATATTTCTTTTCTCGGGGAATAATCATTCAAAAAACTATTCAGGTTATTTTCTCCAAAGGTTTGCAATTAATTTAGAACGCAGTGACATGTAAGATTTGCAAGTGGTTTTTTTCAGATTGAATTATCCCATGTTTTTAATTCTATCCAGGCAAGCTTCCAGTAGGAATAAGGATTTAACAATACTTCTAGGTTTGTACAATGCATACTTTTACATTCTAGCTTTAACAACATTGCAGAATTAATTGCAAATTAAACTTTGCCTCCGCTTTATGGTAGGGAAAAAAGTTTCATGTGAAGCCAGTGTTCAGTAGAGGATTCAAGAACTTCACTTCTGATTTGGGTTATAAAATGAGATCTAAAATCAGATGTGATTTGAGTGGTTTGAGGCTTCCTTTACAAATCCCTGGTGCTGAGCAGGTTCACCTCAGAAGTCTGGGAAGGGCTTTGCACACAGTCTGACAGAAATATCAGCATCTAAAGACACTGAAGTGTCTGAGTGCCTGAGGTCAGTCAGCGCTGAGCAAACCTTGCATGAGCACACCCCTACGGATTAAGCTGGCTCTCCTGCATTATTCGGGGGTGCACTTGAACCAGCAGGAACCTGGATGTGGAAGAGACATGGAATTCCAGCTGAAACCTTCATATCGAGGCATTCAGTATTTACTACACATTTGACTAATATAATTTACCCTTATGCCAATAATCTAAAGAATCACAGGGTCAGTAGGGTTGGAAAAGCCCTCCAAGGCCATCAGGTCCAGCCTGTGCCTGATGCCCACCTTGTCACCAGCCCAGAGCACTGAGTGACACCTCCAGCCCTTCCTGGGCATCCAGACTCCTCCAGGGCTGGGGACAGAGAAAGTCATAGAACAAATTTAGGAAATTGTTTAAGTCACAGACATAATAGCAGTTCTCCTGACCTCAGTAGAACTGCCTAAGTATTTACATTTAATACCAGCTGCATTTTTTCCTTGTTTATTTTTACTTTCTCTAATATTTTGGATGAAACAGTACAGTGGGTGTCATGGGTTCAAACTGAGTTGATTGACAAGCTTTTAAGCCAATGCGCTTTTGCGAATTTTGCATATTTAAACCCCGTGCAAGGGCGGGAAGTTCCTCTCTGGTTCCCGGCTTCCTGAGGGAGAAGGGGGGGCCTTTGAGCCTCCGGGCCCGGCCCGGGCCCGGTGCAGGCCCGGCCTGGGCTCCTGCCTGCACCCCCTCACCCCTCTCCCTTCCCTCAGAGCCGCGAGCAGATAAACTACCCATGGACTGCCCCAGAGCCGAATCCATCTGGCTCGGCTGCTGGAGAAATCAGGAGGGGCCTCCCCTCCAGCTTCCTGCAGCCCGGGGGGAGCCTCCTCTCCCCCTCCTGCAGCCCGCGCAGACCCAGCGGGACCAGCGGAGCCTCCTTTTCCAGCCTGCACAGCTCGCACCGAACTGAACAGCAGCGCAGCCTGCGGGGAAAG
>VZTE01000461.1:1486434-1539384 GCA_013397775.1 Eulacestoma nigropectus
GGGGGGCGGGAAGGAGTTTTTCTTGGAGAGTGCTGGAGAGAAGAGGGTTTTGCTTTAACTTTCTTTCTATTTCTTGTTACTTTTAACTCTGTTAGTAATAAACTTTTTTATATTCTTTAAAGTTTTAGGCCTGCTTTGCATTTCTTCTAATCCTTATCTCACAAAGTGAAATAGATGTGATCAAACCACTACAGTGGGCTACAACATGCATGAGTAAAGCCAGGCTGCTATTTTATTCAGTAAATACAGCCCTTGTGCTCTTTGGGGTGTGCTGGTTTTAAAGAACAGACTCACCTATGAGAAGGGAAGCAGTGAGCCAGGACTCTTAAGAGCTGAGTTTTGTTTCCATTTGTGCCCCAGATTTCTCAAGTCTTTGATGAAAGTCACTGCTTCTCTCTGACTCAGCCTCACCAATAATAAAACTGTGATATGGTGTTTGTATTCTTTGGAGTGCTGGAGAACTGCTGATGAAATGAACTGTGAAGAGATGCACATTGATGTCACCATTCTGCTCCTGTTGAGAAATATTCCCTGATGTTTTCATCCCCAGTTTTATATCCAAACTGAGCAGGTTGTTGATTGGTTCTGGTGGTTTGGAGTTCTTTTTCTTTATGAGATGTTCTCCATGCATCAGAGCATTTACTACCTTGTGGCAAATATCAGAAAAGATTTCCTACCTGTGAGGGTGGTGGGGCCCTGGCACAGGGTGCCCAGAGAAGCTGTGGCTGCCCCTGGATCCCTGGCAGTGCCCAAGGCCAGGTTGGACACTGGGGCTTGGAGCAGCCTGGGACAGTGGGAGGTGTCCCTGCCCATGGCAGGGGTGGGACTGGATGGGCTTTAAGGTCCCTTCCAGCCCAACCCACTCTGGGATACTATGAAATACACCTGGATTGCTGCCTTTGGCTCTTCAAGTGGGAGAAGATTTGGTTGGGATTGCATTGTCCTGTCTCCTGTAATCCAGGAATTCTGCTGGGCTCTGTCTGCCTCATGCTTGGGATTGCTGACAGTCTAACCCTCTCCATGTATTTTATATCTTGTTTTGTTCACTTCTACCAATATCTGAAATGATTGGAATATACAATGTAGGACCAAAAACACCTCAGCTGTCACACTAATATTCATTTGCTAGTTTGTTTTAGTTCTACTGTTATGAACACTGAAAGGAACAGTGAAGACATTGTACATAAACAGGCATAAATGCAATGGAAGCCATTATTTGTCCCAATTATTTGTGTGATCATTTCTTTCAAGCACAGAGGTCTTTAACAAATCAGAGGACAGAGCCTATAATAGCAGAAAGAAAAAAATAATATTTCTAGGCCCAAGAGAAAGAATCAGGAGGCCTTTAAACAAGTTTTCAATTTTCAGGTGTAATCTTATCTGGAAATGGAAAAGAGAAAGCGAAGATCCCTTGCAATAGCTAGATGAGCTGGGAATGGAGGATTTATTGAAATAAAAGTTGTAATGCCAGATCTGTGTTACATGCAATTTTAATAAAAGTCCATGTTGTGGAGAGCCTGAGGCTGCAGCACAGCCTGAGTTTCAAGGATTTATATAAAGAATCCATGTAGGTATCTAAGTTATCCAAGCCAGACAAGCCAGTACCACTGATTCTTACCCCTGCTAAAAGCTCTTCACATTCCACATGGTAGCTGGAAGGGGACGTAATTACTTTTGCATGTATTTTAAGGCCTCTCTCTTTTTCTGAGGACACTTGCTATGTATTTATATTTTCATGGAACATAAAGTCCCACCAATATTTCACACAAGTGAAAGGACAGAACAAGAAAAGAAATGCCAGACATATAAAGAACATTCTCTTTATATAATCAATTTACACTCCAACAGTATGCCTACATTTTTGCATGCAGCTACTGCTTTGTCTGTTTGACATCAGAAACTTCATCTGCTGACTTGTCTTTGGAAATTTTACTGCTTGTGGATAAAATCCAGAATGTTGCAAAGCCAAAATGGGCCTTTCCCATTAAAGACTACATTTCAGTGGAGAAAAAAAAATATTCCAAATACTACAACATAATTGTTCAACTTTCTGAGTTTATTTCTGTTTATAAATATACCCCACCTGCAGAGCTGCCCCAGCCCCGGGCCCAGCACAGGAAGGACCTGGAGTTGCTGCAGAGAGCCCAGAGGAGGCACCAGGATGAGCAGAGGGATGGAGCAGCTCTGCTGGCAGGAAAGGCTGCGAGAGCTGGGATTGTTCAGCCTGGAGAGGAGAAGCTTTGGGGTGACCTCACTGTGGCCTTGCAGGGCCTGAAGGAGCTGCAGGAGAGATGGAGAGAGACAATTGCCAAGGGATGGAGGGCCAGGACCCAGGGAATGGCTTCCCAGTGCCAGAGGGCAGGGCTGGATGGGATATTGGGCAGGAATTGTTCCCTGGGAGGGTGGGCAGGCCCTGGCACAGGGTGCCCAGAGAAGCTGTGGCTGCCCCTGGATCCCTGGCAGTGCCCAAGGCCAGGTTGGACATTGGGGCTTGGAGCAGCCTGGGACAGTGGGAGGTGTCCCTGCCCATGGCAGGGGGTGGCACTGGATGGGCTTTAAGGTCCCTTCCTGCTCAAACCTCTCTGTGATAACTCTGATAAATATTCTGGGTAGGTAAAAACTGCTTCTGTTTCACTGAAGGTGAAAATGCAGTTGAAGTAAAAATTCCAGAATAGTTCAAGTTGGAAGGGAGCTCTGGAGATTGTTTGATCCAACCCCTCCATGCTCAAACCAGGGGCAGAGCATTGTTCAGGGCTGAATTCATCTTTAGGATCTTTAAAGGTGAAGATGCCGCAGCTTCTCCGGGAAGCCTGTTCCAAGGTTTGACCATCCCCACAATAAACTTGGTTTTCCTCATCTAGGTGGAATTTCCTTAGTTTCTGTTTGTGTCCATGGCCTGCTCTCCTGTCACTGGAGTACAGTTCAGCTCCATCCCAGCCTCACTAGATATTTTTACATCTTGACAACTCTTTTTTACACCTGAGCCTTCTCTTTCTTATGCTAAGCTCCTTCAGCTGGATGCAGTGTGACCTGGTTGTCTTGACAGAAAAAAAATAAAAACACCAGGAGAAAATGTTAAACTATGAGAAAAAAAGTTGGCTTAAATTGTTGATTTTTTAAAATTTTTTCTACGTTTGTTTAACATTGTCTGCCATTTGTGGTATATTTAGAAGAAAAAGATAATTTTTCAATCTATGTTCAGACAGGAAAATTACCCTCTATTCTCTCAATAGGAGACTGTAAATAACAAATTATTGTATGTATATGTATTCAAATTTTCAATAAAAAATAAAAATCACAATTTAATTCAAGCTCTAAATAGCTTAATTTAGAAAATCAATATTCAGAATTGTTTATAGGAGCATCTGTCGGCACCCTGATTTCTCCTAATACCTAAGTATTGATCTATATTTACATAACTGTATCCATTTCTAGTCTAAAAGAAATATTTTTTCCCTTTTCCATTACCATGTATTATCACTAATAATTCTTTTTCCACATAGTTATAAATGCATTTCCTTTGGCTTACTTGTAACACTTCCTATAGTTTCATTGATTAGAAGGGCAAAAACCCAGAAATTCGATGTTTTTATCCTTTAAGCTGTTTGAGTCCATACCTTTGCTGATTTTGTCTTCCTAGAGAAAAACTGAGCAAGAGAAACCCTTTCTTCTGGGGGTTTATTATCCATATGTTACTGATTTCAGAATTCCTTGAAGTTTTTCTTCCTATATATGACTTTAATCATTGGTATGAAAGGGCTAGAAATGTTCATCGCTACTAATGAACAAAGATTATTACACATAGTACTGAAAAGAGTGTGGGAAAACAGGAGATTGCATAATTGATTCCTCCTTCTGGCTGAAAAACTGAAATTGTGGCCATTTCTGATGACAGAACATCCAAGCTGGATACAAGAGTGAACTGAAATGAACCTTTCAGTCAGGGGTGAAATCCTGGCCCCCATTCAAATTAATTCAAAGCTCGTTGGAGCAAGTTTTTAATGAAGATGTCTGGTGTTATCAGGAAGATCACTGTGCTCATTTGCAATGACTTTCAGCAGACCCAGCCAAGTGTCTGAAGACATCCCAAGCTCTTTCAGTGCAAAGATTTGTGCCAGAGGAGGATTAGATTGTATATTAGGTAAAACAACATCACTGAGGGAGAAGCCCTGGCACAGCTGCCCAGGGCAAGGGTGGAGTCCCAGTCCCTGGGGGGATTGAAAATCCCTGTGGATGTGGCACTGGGGTACATGGGTTACTGCTGGGCTTGGAAGTGCTGGGGAATGGATGGACTCAATGATCTTAGGAGTATTTTCCAACGTAAATGATTTGATTCTGTGAAAGTAGGTATGCAATCAGGTCGAGAAGATCCCATGGCATTGCCACTCCTGTCTTTTTGGCCACTGCAGTAATGGATCCAACCCAAAACAGCCGGTGTCTCCTCAAGAAAGAGGTTACATATCGCTTCTTCTTGGAAAGCAAGTTTCAACTTGATGCTTACAATTCCTAAACAAGACCTACTTTTGAAAGACCAAGGTACTGAAAATTAAGTATATTGTTCATATCTCTCAGCAGAACAAGGTTATCCCTTTTAAACTTCCTGCTGACATAGGAACCTTTAATCCTTCTGACTGAGAAGTATCTTAGAAAACACATCTTTTTTAATTTTGAATTAAATTGCAAAGGAGACAACAATAATGGCATTGCTAATGTAACTGCTTAACCAGGAATCTCAGGGAGAAATATGTGCTCAAGATTCCATCTCCAGAGCCTGACTCCCATGAGATAAGGAATCTTCCCTGTTGCCATGTGTTTCTTCTGACTGCTGGCTCTGAATGATTTAAAGTGGAAGCAATGTTTCCAAAAGGACACTGTGAACTGCTGCATCGTCTGCACGAGCAGCAGCTGAGGCTGAGGGGCCTAAAAGCCCAGATATAAACAAAAGCTGGTGGAAAAGCTTCAGAACTTAAAGGTATACCTGTTCTCAGTGGGACAAGCCTCCTCCATCGATCATGTGACCCTGGGGAGTTCGGGTCTGTGATTGGCAGACAGGCAGCCATCCCCTTGTATCCCTTAATTGGAAGTGACCTGGCCCCCTCTGTATTCCCACTGGTCGTTCCTGTATGCCCTGCCTCCCTCCTCTACCCCTGAAAAGTGTGTGTGGAACGGAAGTGAACCCCTTCTCGTCTGGACTCATTGGGGAATCGGAATAAACCTCGATGCCCTGCACGGGGGGCCGCCTCTTTCTCATTTGCCTCTAGCGTCGCCTGAGCCCGGCCGGCTCAGTGTGAGAGTGGCTGCGTGTATTCTATCGCACGGGTGAGGGGGCTGGCTTGCGAGGTGCCAGAGAAGCACCGCTGGGGGTCTCCTTGAGACGGGCACCCCCTGGAATAAGCAGCAGCTTCCCCATTGAACACCCACACGGCGATAGTGAACCCTCTTGAATTACACAGAGCAGATTTAGGACAAAAAGGAATAGTTGCAGTGCTACAAATTACTGAAACTTAGATCCCTTCTCAGAAATGTTGCTTGCGCTACTTCCCACCATAAAAAGGCTGAACATGCCCTCCAGTATCAGTCTTACTAAAGCTTGTGCAATAATAGTAATGGCACTAATAATGTTTTCATTTCTCTCACTTTTTGTGTTGCTACAGCTGCACTGGTTATAGAATTCATTAGTAATTATTCTGAAATAAAAATATGTATAGGCTTAATTTACACAGTCTTTAAGCTGTCATTCTCTGCACTAGCTTGTAAAATGAAATAAAAAAGGTAGAGATGACATTTACAGCTGATGTGTAAAATGGGGGAGATCTCTGATAAAATCCACTTTGAACAGCTGTAGTCTTAGCACCTATTAGGAAGGTGGATTTTGAATGAACTCCTGAGTGGTGAACTATTCTTTACACCTGGGCTCCAGTGCTCCCCAGATTGATGGTCCTTTAGCAGGCAGAACAATTCAGTGGTGTAAGAAACAGGGCATCTGTGGAAAGAAATTAAATATAATTGAAGTGACAAATTGGACTTTACTGGGAGACCACCAGCTCTGGCCATGAAGAGGAGAGCACCAGAAATGCAGCAGTGCCTCAGCCAGGGGTGGGAATTCTGCCCTTCGGGAGGGCAGGATGGGGCTGCTTGAAGTGGATTCTCACGGGCTTGGGATGTGTTGCATGTGCCATTATTAGGTACTTAATTCAACGCAGCTTCGGGGATTGTTATAATAAAGACAAATACATCCCATAACTGAGCAAATTCTGGCCATGCTGGTGGTCAGTGGGGGCAAAATATGAAACTGAGTTATGTACTCAGTCTCTGTGTAAGAAATACAAACACAATCCCCCAGTCAGGGTTCTCCTGGGACTTTGTCTCTTCCTCTTGAAAATGATTCTGTGATTTTGAGCTCCTTCACCTCTCCCAGGGTTAATTTATATGTGAATCTTCCCAGGGTAGGAACCATAGAATCCCAGAATACTTTGGGTTGGAAGGGACCTTAAAGCTCATCCAGTTCCACCCCCTGCCATGGTCAGGGACACCTCCCACTGCCCCAGGCTGCTCCAAGCCCCAGTGTCCAACCTGGCCTTGGGCACTGCCAGGGATCCAGGGGCAGCCACAGCTTCTCTGGGCACCCTGTGCCAGGGCCTGCCCACCCTCCCAGGGAACAATTCCTGCCCAATATCCCATCCAGCCCTGCCCTCTGGCACTGGGAAGCCATTCCCTGGGTCCTGGCCCTCCATCCCTTGGCAATTGTCTCTCTCCATCTCTCCTGCAGCTCCTTCAGGCCCTGCAAGGCCACAGTGAGGTCACCCCAAAGCTTCTCCTCTCCAGGCTGAACAATCCCAGCTCTCGCAGCCTTTCCTGCCAGCAGAGCTGCTCCATCCCTCTGCTCATCCTGGTGCCTCCTCTGGGCTCTCTGCAGCAGCTCCAGGTCCTTCCTGTGCTGGGCCCAGGGCTGGGGCAGCTCTGCAGGTGGGGTCTCACCACAGCAGTGTGGATGCTGATTTCTGTGAGCTGCAGGAAATTCTTGCCAAGAACGATTAAAAATGTGCACATGATTCTTGATCCAGCTGTCTGTGTCTCCACTCCCATCCCTTTCAACCCTCCAAATTTAACTGTACAGCCTTAGAATCGCAGAATCATGGAATCGTCAAGTTGGAAAAGACACTTAAGATCATCAAGTCCAACCATGCTAAGGTATAGTTGAGATTGCAGTAATCACGCATGGGCAATAACTCTGCACTCCTTGAGGTGCAAAGTCAAAGACCAAATCCCCGTTTATTGCGCAGTGCCAATTCCCTAAATACCCCCACAGAACAGGATATAACATCATGGAAACAGGAAAGATGTTCCCCACAGGGTCTCCCTATCACCTGGAGCAGTGCCCAGACATTGCCTATTATGGGAACAGGTAAACAATACCCTGTAAGGTCACAAACTACAATCTTCACTTCTCACAGGTCCGGCTTTGTCCACAAGCCACAAACCTCTCTCCACCCATCCCCGGTGCCCTGGATACAGTCCCAGGGTCACCTCCAGGCCCAGGAAAGAGGCTGTCTCTGCGGCCTTCCGGGCTTATCTCTCTGTCACCACATAGTGTAACCCAACAGAGATCACCTTCATCTAGACTGAAAAAGTAAGTCCTTTGGCACTGAGAGAGGGGAAATGATGCCTTTCACTTGCCTCTGGGTTTATCTCCACACCTTTCTTTTGCTAGATGTCTTTTAATAAGAGCTACCTTCCAAAATACAGTCACTTTATTTGAATTAAGTTTTCAAGTACCTGATTCAAAAATGTTGCTTGACACTTTGATATATGTTCATATATGTGTTAAAAATCTATGAGGAAATTGCATCATGTAAATAAGGGTTGATTTGGTTGCAAGCACTCATTTATATTATAGCCCCTAAAATAAAGGTAATAAAATTCTGTTGTCACAGTAATCTGATGGGAATATAGAGGTGACAGTGATATATTTATTGCCTCTGTTTAGGCCTTTGTGTCAAACCTCATGCATTGATTAGTTTTTAGACTGAGTTATTTGGGTTTATTTACTGGTTCATTCAAGAATTCCACTTATACTATGCCACTTCTTTTGAACAGAAATACGAAGCAAAACCTGGAAGACTCAAAAAGCTGTGGTAGCAGATGGACTTAGCAACATCCCTTCGCCTTTTTTCATCTGAACTCTGGCAACAACCATCTAAATTGAAGCTAATTAAACACAATATTTCCTCATAATTATATGATAAAGATTTCTAGTGCCAGAGACTGTGCAGCTTTGTATGGTAATTTCTTGCTTAGGAGAGTAATTTATTCTCAAGGCTAATTGATGATGAACAGATTATTAAAGTTGGTTTGCATGACACTTCTTTCTGCATTCTCTTTCATTTTGATTAAGATCAGAGTCATTGCAAGTAGGAGGAGGCAGCGTGGTGAAAGGGTGGTGAACACTGCAGCCCTTTTCTTACACCACTGATTGATAACTCTGATGAAATTCCAGCAGTGCCATAAACGTTTTAGAGTGTGTCATAAAGATCTTCTGTGTGGAGCAGGAGCCACGCGCTCCACAGCTCCATTAAGGTTGTGGTTTCAAAAGCAGTCACCAGAAATTAACTTTAATAATAAGTTCTAAGTGTTTCAAAAGTAAAACTAATGGAAGTTACCATTTATATTCTTAAATAAATTCTTTTAATATTTTCTGTGACTTGACCTTTATTTTATGACAAGATATCTTAAAGGTTGATTTATATGAGTCATAGTCATAATTATTATACGCTATATAAAAAAAAAAAAAAAAAGTCAGTGGATTTTCAGAGGTATTTTGTTAAAAAAAAATTAAGAATACTTTGGAAAATCTTTATATTTCACTACGTAAAATGTTTCTTACCAGGTCAGCCACTCTTTCAATCTACATTTTAAAATAAATTTTAGAAGAGCTGTTGAATAAATGAATCTTTGCTGAGTATTCAGCAAATGTATGCATCAAGCTGCAAATCCCCAAGTGTAATTATATAGATGTACAGTGGAAGTCTGCAATAACCATATGAATTGAACTCATTTACCTGAGTACGAAACACAGAGACATCCATTGTTGTTAAAAAGTTATTAATGGGATGCCTGGCTGGCTGTACAAAATGTACCTGCATTATTCCAACCCTAAGGTGCAAACCCTCGTTTGGTGCCTCTGCATGGTGTAGGATTCCAGGTGTTTGATGGATAAAAGAGCTCTGATAAAGAAACTTGGTATTATTTATTCTGTGCTCTCCTCTTGAGAGCTTAAGCTTGGATTTTCAAAGGAACCTGAGTTATTTTTTCTCCCACCGAAAGCTTAAGGATTTTGTTCTTATTTACACTGAATGGCTGCAGACTGTCCCTAAGTAGAAAGGAGCATTATTTTATATGTGAATCTTACCTGCCTCATTTAGGCTCCTTTGAAAAGTCAGCCTAATGCAAGTAACCTTCTTTACCCAAGGAGAATTCCCATTAAAGAAGGCAAAGATGATGTAATAAACTCAGTCTATTCATACAGAATCAGATTCTGTCTCTCTAGGTTTGGGATTTATAAACTTTTAGCTCCTGACTTTAAGGACTAAATGTCTTACTTTTCCCATTTCGTTTTCAATACAGTTAACAGTTGAGCTTGTTTGTTGGTTAGGGTTCAAGCAAAGAGAGTTCATTTACCAGCATGGTTCTTATTGTGGTTCCTATTTCCATAAGCCCTTTATTTGGGGAAGTTGGTAGGAAAGTGCCCAGTTGCTCTTCCCAAGAGCCCCTGCTGGGCAGTGCACTGAATTTATAATGATCTGTGTGGAGGGATAATTCTGAGTTTACTTATTTCATCCTCTGCTGTGAAGAACCCCAGGATGGGTGAGGCTGGAGGGGCCCACAGGGGCTCCTCTGGTGCCACCTCCCTGCTCCAGCAGGGCCATCCCAGAGCACAGGGCACAGGAGTGTGTCCGTGTGGCTCTGCAATATCCCCAGGGAGGAGACTCCACGGCCTCTCTGCACAATCTGTGCAGGGCCGGGCACTGCCCAGGGCAGAAGTTCTGCCTCCTGTGCAGGGGGAGCTCCCTGGGCTCAGGCCCTGCCCGTGGCTCCGGTGCCATTGCTGGGCCCCTGGAGCAGAGCCCGGGCCCTGCTCGGAGCCCTCCCTGCAGATACTCATCAAAAACTGCTATAAAGCAAACAAAATATAAAGCAAATGAGATATGGTCGTCTTTGCATTTTGTGAGTTGTAAAAAATCATTCTTAAAAAGAAAAGCATTTAGTTACAACTTTATTAACACAGACTAAACAGATTCCCATTAACAATAATGGTCTTTATGTCATTATTTTTAACAGGTTCTAAGCACATGTTTCCATTAAGGATATGTTTCTCGCTGAGGAATTTAGACCATAAGTTTCTTAAAAGATTTTTGGATCCTTTTGGGATGACCATGTATGTGTGGGGTATTTACTCTTGTTTTATTTCCAGGAGCCCAAATATTTAGAGAACTGCTATTAACTATTCATGATTTGTCTCTGTTACAGTTTGAACAAGGCCAAGACTAGAAGCAGTGGCTTTCATATTTTATAAATAATTTTGTGAAAAAAGTCACTCAAAGCTTGAGGGTTTTTTTATACTGAGTTTTGTCCCTTGGGGAACCTTTCACATGCACTTTATAAGTTCCTGAAAATAGGGAGATTATACTCAGAATAAATAGCAGGCAGCTGTGAGCTATAAGTCCATAATGCCAGTAAAGAGATTTGGTGATTCCATAAACCAGTAAGCAAAGTTTGAGTGTCTTGAACACTACTCAGACCCTCCAAATGAAAAGAGCATTCTGCAATTCAACTCAATTTTTATTTGGTGTAACATATGGATCAGAGTAAGTGATTCATACCAACAGGATGGAGCCCTGTGACCTTACAACAGCTCCTCTATCATCCCTAGGCCAGTAGCACTGAACATTTCATTCCAATTTTCCTCTTCATTCTCTCTCCTCTTTTACTTGCTCTTCTCCCTACAGTACTGCTCTGTTATAGCATCCTTAACTTATTTCTTTGTCAGAATTTCAGTTGTTTTGATCTGAATTTCTGTTTGTATTTCTGTTTTTATCTTCATGTTTTAAATGTTTGAGAAATTACATTAAGAGTTACTGAACAGTAAATAAGTATGGAAATGGTGAAAAGAACAAACTTTTAAACCTTTTAAGTGAGTTACTAAAATTTACTGATAGTAAAAGGCATAAATAAACACTGAATAGTGATTCCCATTAGTTGCAATTCAGGTAATTACACAATCTGGTGCTAGTAGTGTCTTGGCTATCATTTGTTATATTGTGTGAGGTATTTGCATAAAATTGGTTCGTGCTTGCAAAACTAAAATTGTTTCTAACTGTGAGAAGTTACAGCAATGCTGCAACAGCATTGGCAGTTCAGAGGAGCGGACAGAGATGCTTTTTTTCCAGAGCTTTCCCAAATTCCTCTGAAGTTTAGTGTATTCAGCTGGAATTCTAAGAAAAGGGTTTTTTTAAACACAATGTCTTCATACACGGTGCATCTTAGTTTATCCTTGTTATGGATATGATCTGGAACACCCAGCTGCCCTAACCAAGCCAAACATGCTCAGCTTCAGGCAGAATTCAGATTTTCAGGGGAATCTCAGGAACATGAGCTCATTTTTATGACTCTAAAATTTCAACATAATATCCATGTTTGGGGTAACATCTGATCGGCACTTACAGAATTTCTATCAAACGTGTGCAGCGTGGTTTCTCACAGAAACATGAACTCAAATCCACGTTTTTGTCAGTTGGGCTCTCGGAAAAACAATTGCCTGTTGAACCATTATAGTAAAACCTGTTTTCTGACAGCTGTACAGGGAAATCATGCTCTGCTCTTAAAACTGTTATCAGTAGGACTGGTTGGAGATTTTCCAAGAGAACAGTTTTTTCATCTCAAAATGCTGATTCTTCGAGCACGTGTGCTGATTTCTGACAAGCAGAACAGCAAAGTACTGGGATTGTGCTTGTCAAGGAGGTCTCAGACAGCTGTCTGGTTGTTCAGCTATGATAGTGGCTTTGGGAAAAGTCAGAAAACTACTGAGAATTCTCTTTAATTTCAGCTAACAGCCACCAGAAAATCCCAGGAGCATCTTTTCAATAAAAACACTTTTCTTTTTCATTGTTTCCAAAACAAAGTAATGTTGAATTTCATTCTGGCAGTATAGAGAAGATCATCTTAATTAGGAGTGATTTTTTTTATACCTACAGGCCAGCAAAAACAAAGCCTCATGAAATAAAAATGCCTTTGCTTTGGAGCTTTTGTCATCAATCTTTTCATGTCTAGAGCTACAATTTTGTATGCTACGTCCTTTGAAAAAGATAAAATAACCTCCCTAATCCTCAAAGTGTAAACGAGGATAAGGAAAATGTGTATAAGAAGGGGAGATCCAGTTCATAAATGACATTTTGTATATACTCTGATGGCTCGGCTGCAATGAAGTCATTGAAGACAAAGGTGAATGCCTTCAGTTGTGTGAGGGAAGTGTCAGGCTTCCAAATATCTGATAGGGAAAGGCTTGGCATGGCCAGCAGGTGAGGGAGGGGATTCTCTCCCACTGCTCTGCTCTCCTGAGACGTCACCTGGAATCCTATGAACAGTTCTGCTGTCCCAACTTAAGAAGGACCTGGAACTGTCGGAGCAAGTCCAGAGGAGGCCACGGAGGTGCTGGGGGGGCTGGAGCCCCTCCCCTGTGGAGCCAGCCTGGGAGAGCTGGGGCTGCTCAGCCTGGAGAGGAGAAGGTTGTGTGGAGACCTCACAGCTCCTTCCAGGCTCTGAAGGGGCTGCAGGGAACCCAGAGAGGAACAATTCCTCAGGGACTGGAGGCACAGGACCCAGGGAATGGCTTCCCAGTGCCAGAGGGATGGATGGGATATTGGGAAGGAATTGTTCCCTGGGAGGGTGGGCAGGCCCTGGCACAGGGTGCCCAGAGAAGCTGTGGCTGCCCCTGGATCCCTGGCAGTGCCCAAGGCCAGGTTGGACACTGGGGCTTGGAGCAGCCTGGGGCAGTGGGAGGTGTCCCTGCCCATGGCAGGGGTGGGAATAGATGATCCTTTATGATTCTGGGGTTCTGTGAAGACCTGACTGAAGTGCCCTTCCCTCTTTATCTGTAACTATAGGGGCACACATTTGTAGCAGACCTGAATCTTCCCCGCTCTTTCCCCAGGAGGCAATGGAATTCTCTGATCACGTGGATATTGTGGTCAGAGATCTTTGATCTGATGAGCATAACACACTGGATGCTAATATTTGGGAAAAGAAAATCAGCATCAAGGAAGTCTGCTAATAACGAATCACAGCAATGAATTGCAGTAACAGCAGGAACACAATTCCGGAGTGTGCCAGTGAGGCAACTTGAATTACAGAATCAAAAGCTTGGAAACTGTAGGAGGACAGGTTCACCTTCTGATTTATTTGAACCTTTAAACAAAGATCATGGGAAAAAATGACAGTCTAAATTCAGAAGCAACTTGTACATTAATGTAACTTACATGACAAAGGAGCAAAATTTAGAGCAGTTCAAAAACAGGAACTGGTCAAAGCAGATTTCCTCTGCTTTCTGACAATCTTCTTTCAATTGCTGCTCTTTAAACACAAAATATCTCTTTTTTCCTTCATACAAGTTATAGTTAGTTTGCAACAGCATAATTTCACAACATTTTTTATGGCTGCTAAGGTAAGAAAATAGAAAAATGAATAAAGGAATAGGAAAAACAACTATTGGAAAGAGACACCAAAAGAAAGGAGAAAGTAAAGGCTCAGCAAGAAATTATACTATTATAAAATTGTAATGCTTTGACTACCCTTTGAATGGCTGGAGCTTTTTTTTCTTTAAAAGTACCTTTAATTCTAAGGTTTTTTGCAGACTCCTGTATTGCAGTTGGAGAAATTAAAAAAAAAAAAAAAATGAAGTGCATCTATAGTCTTTGAAATGTAGTAATTATATTTTTAATGCCTTGACCATGGTGTTTCAACTTGAAAGAACGTTGATTTTCCAGAGGATTTTAGATACTTGAATTCAGTTCCTAGTGAAGTATGACTATAGTTACTGAGTTTCAAAATACTGGCTGTTGTTCAGTAAATCTAAAGGCTTTCCTCAGTACAAGGGTGAAATGCACTCTAAACCAAAAAATGGCAAAAATATTTTACAAGGCAATTTATATTGGACAGTACTGCAGAAAAGCTGGACAAAGGGAATTGAGAGGGATGAATTTATTCTCTCACTCTGCTCTGGTCTGAGGGAGAAATTTGTACATGCAAAAGTCAAACTTCACATTCAGTTACTCAACAGAGAATATGAAATGTTAAGATAAAAGATAAAATGTTCCTTGTAAGCCAAAGTGGGTCTGTACAGAGCCCCTATTACATATTCTGTACTTGTCCCAAATACAGAGTTCTTTTAGAAGGAAAGATACAGCTTGGACTTTCAAAATTGGAACAAGTACTCATGTGGGACTTGGGATATGGAGCAGGATCTCACTTGAGACATCAGCGCAAGGTCTGTGTTTGAAAAAGCTCAAACTACACAGACACAGATGTTAATTCTGGAGTCACATCTGAGTGATTGCAAAATCAGGGAAAACGGTGTTGGCTGGGGAAGTGATTGCTTGGTGTTAAAGACTGACTCTTCACTTGTTACACAAAACTGTCACTGGTTTGACATGGGTTCCACATTTTCATTGAGAAGCAAATTCTGTGTTCAGATGTTTGGTTTAATTTTATGAAATCATTAATGTGGGCATTAAAATTCAAGCAGTAGGATACATAAGCAGATTTTTTAGCCCAATTATTTTAAAATGTAATGTTCAACATCATGTGTTTTTAAAGTAAAAACAAAAGTCTGAATACTGGGTTTATTAATGATTAAATTTAATACATTAATAAATGCTACGTATTCTCTCTGCCTCTATGTAACATAAATGTGCTCAGTTCATGAATTGCACACATTAAAAGCTATACATGAATAGACCTTAAATTTGCTCATCTCAAAGTGAATTCTTTTGAGTTATTTGTTCTTCTCAGTGATACTTCTCTGTCATAAATAAATCAAATCATTTCAAATTAATCCAGGGCTTAGTCTTCAGTACTTGAATGGCTTTAATGTCAGAGTTACAGTGCACTGGTGTAAAAAAATAAGAGATATAAATAAAAAAGGAAGAGTTGTGCACAATGAAATATATCCCAAATTGCTGAAGAGTTACTTAATTATGTTTTTCTTTATTGCCTTGAAAACAAGCCTGTAGCTTTTGAGCATCCATCCCAAAATGGCCAAGGTAAATGGGAACTTAGATGGATCTTTTCCATGAGTTTAATTTCCTTAGGCAAAACCACATTTCCTGTACACAGTGAGAATGAGAGCGATTTTTTTTAGTAGGTCAGTGATATTAGAAGGAAATGCAAATGCACAGCTAAACTACATAACACAAATCCTGCTGTTTACTCTCTTGGGCATTAGTCTGCATTCGGTGTAATATTTTTCTAACATTTTATGAAGTTTTCCGATTAAATATTAATGTAACTTCTTCAAAGAGGAACAAAGATTTATAACCCTGAAGAGAAAGAGAGAGGATGAGAGAATTGATAGTGCAGTTGGGCAGGAGAATTCTGCAGGAGCTCTGAACACTCTTATTTATTTGAGAAGCTAAATATATTATATAAAACAAAATATGGATATGTATTAGGTATGCTCTAATTGCATGTGCTGCATGATGACATGTTGTAAATTGGGATCTTTTCACTCCAGCAACAAACCATGTGCTGTAGCACTGCTTTATTTTTAAATACTTCCTCAATGTTCTTTTCCAATCCTTACATTTAAATACGTTAAACATTTAGAGGGAGAAAACCCAATTAAATTAGAGTCTCCAATTAAGGCAACTAATAGATTTTTTTTTTTTTATTTTAAAATTCAATCGAACTACTAATAAATAATTTACTTAAGCAGTGTGAAAGGGAAGTGATAACCACTGCTGCCTGTTGGCAAGAGCGGGGCTGGGCTGCGTGTGCCCGTTCATCAGCACTACATGCAGTGCCTCATGTATATGGAACAGACTGCAACGTTTGCCAGCTTACTTGGGGGAATGAGGAATGTTTAAGATTCTGCATACTCCTAGATAATAGTCAAGGTTACCAGAAGGCATAAAGACATGTTCTGAACCTGAGGTCAAATTCATGGGGGGAAAAAAGCACAAAGAGAAGACCTGTAATTTGCAAAGCCGTTTTGTATTCCGTTGCGAAGACATGAAGGGCAGGGTTCTGGCACGGTGTCACTCTGGACTTCTTTAATATTTTGGTTTTTCCACCCACTTAAAAAATACCAGGCTAGGAAAATATGTCAGGACAACACAAAGGAATAAATCAGCAGGGCTGGTGCTTAAGATGCAGCAGTGTGAAAAATGTGTCGTGGCTGTAGGTCGGATTGAGGAGATGCGCAGGGAAGTCGTGGGAGCTTTGCTAATGAACTGCACTTCTGACTGTCTGCTAGCATTTCTTCCTATTTATCCTTGTTACCTATTTATGCCCTGTTCTCCTGTTCCACAGCTCCCCAGTCACACAGGGATGAGCACAGAAAGAAAATTCTATTCATTCACAGCCACATATTCCCTGTTACGCCCTCAAGGCAACAGGAGAAGGGTGAACACTTGTCTCTCATGTGTCTCTTCCATCATGGTTTGTTTTCATTTGTTTCGTGTTGACCTGGATAACAATGATCAATGAGAAGGTGGTGTTGGCTCCTTGAGATGTAAGTGCCACAGGACAGTGGTAGAACCTGAACTGATCTGACACGGGACCACCAAATCCATTTTAATGGGCAATTACCTATGCCCAAACCAGCACATTCCCACAGCATAAGAGAAGGAAACACCGAAAGTAGAACATTTCATAGATACTTACGTTCAGATGTGTTCCAATAAATAGTGGCAGTCATCGGATTTGAATATTTTCTGTTTGCAAAATTTTTAATATTAAATTATTTCCTCAAGTAAAAGCACAGGAGGAAAAGAATAGCTGATGACATTACCTTCTTTCTAGCCCAACACAAGAAGAAACCACCTGAAAAATAAGGTATAAAACTGCTAATTAAAGTGGCAGGAGAGAATTGCTGTATGCTTAGTTCAGGGACAAAGAGGAGGGGGGCATTATACATTGAGACCATGCAGAAAGTTATCATGAAATGGAATGGAATTCATTTAAAGAGCAGGCCAACACTCACACCCACAAGCAGAAAACATCACTGTTTCTCCACCTAGTGATTTTTCTGTGGAGTTTTTTAATGATGCTGGAAAAGCAAAACTTATTAAGGACTTATTAAACACAAGTCCTGGTGAAATAGCCAAGTGCTTGAGACAGTGCTTCCCTGAGAGCAGAATGTCGGGAAGGAGCAGAACTGGCGATCTGGCAGCCAGTGCAAAAAGCAGCAGTTCCTGACACAGGAGAAAAAACATTCACTCTTCTGTCTATGCTGAAAAATATCAGAGGAGCATCAGCCACACCACATGTTAGGGAGTCATGCCCAGATCCAGTCCCAGGCTTGGAATGGAAACAAGATTGCTTCCAGGGATGAGAAGATGGTTCACTTGTTAGTGTCTCTTTAACGTTTTGACCCTTACGGGCAAAGCCTATTATTGTAAAGTTTATTTTTGCTTCTGTAGAGAGGAAAAAAATTGGTTGAGCAGCATTGCTGACAGCAAGACTGTCATTTTAAAAATTAGGTTATAATGAATATGAATTTCGGAAGACGAGAGAAGAGTAGGTCCCATCTGCTCCCCTCTGGACTGCAGCATGAAAGGGAACAGATGGGCATGAGTTGTGCCAGAATGGCTGGGAGAGGCTAGATAGCTCCATAGTCTTATTCTGTGTTATCCTCAACCTCTCTAGGATCCTATCCCTATATCCAGCTTCAGTGCACTGCTGCAGTGGGATATGGGGGAATGGTGCCTATGACTGAACGAGGAGAGAACAGGGAACATGCTACAAATATAATTCCACAATGTTCAGCTGCAGCTCAGGTGCCACTTGGGTTGTTAATTCTAGTCTTCCCTCTTGTTTTGCCCTGGGGTCCTGCACACCCTTACATCCTGAATAGTCAGGAGAAAGCAATGCCATGTTGTCCTGCACAGCTGTGCAGAAGGGAAGTGCTCTAGAAAAATCTTTTAGCCTCCAAAATCAATGTCACCATGGTGTGTCCTCAGATCAGGTTGTGATTTCACTCTTTGCAGATGTAGAGTCCTTCTTATATAGAGGGTTTATCATACCCAGTTCTGGAACGGGGTGAAATTGGGGTACAAAAGTCATCCTTAGATATTGTGTGTTGCATGCTGCAAAAAGCCTTGTAATAGTAAGGTTGTGGCATATGATCAATATCTGTGCTTGAGGTTTGGTCATGGAAATGTGGGTTGAGGAAGCAGAAACACTGGAACTGTCATTAAAACTTTTCCTAAATTTAAGAACACTCTTTTTTTACTGTTGATGGCAGCTAATTTATTTGAGCTTGAAGTATTTAGCCTTTCTTAACAATGATTAGTGATTGTTAGCCTTTTCTTGAAGTGTCAGAGCCCTCCACACTGCTCAGACCTTCCTTTTGAAACCAGGCATTTCTTTTTTTGTAATATTGCTTTATAGTCCATAGTGTACAAAAGGCAGCTCATGCAATCAATTATTATTATTTTAGCATATTTTTTTTTAAACCATCTCATAAATCGCTTGCATCTCTAGTGCTTTTCCTGGTTCTGTACAGCATAAAGTGGTTAAAGTGCAGCTTTAAGTTAGATTATTCAGTAATGGCCAGCCTGGCTACAGCACAAAGCTGGATTTTTACCTTGTTCTTTACTGTTTGTACTCCAGTTAGCATTTCACTCCACACCTGTTCAAACCAGCAATTTAAACTGTTGGTACTGTTGATTACAGTGTGGGCAAACTCCTTGTTAACCACTCGAAGGCATGCCTGATGGATTAAAGGCCATTCCAGTCTTCTAACTATGTTTTTGTCCCACTGTGTTTGCTTTCCTCTTATCTTTATATTCAGAATTTTGCTGTAGGTTTATACGTGTGTATTGCAAAAGACCATGCTGGAGTTTACATGGTAAGAGGTGTAAAAGTGTCAGAAAAGCCCCTCTCTATCCTTCATTTCTGCAAATAAAAAAGACTGTTGTGTCTTTTGACAGAACATATGGGTACACACTGCATTGATTTCAATACTCAGCAGAAGAATTGTTTGAGGTATAATTTATTCCATGAAAAAGGAGGGAAATTATCATCAATGTTTCATGCAATGCCTTCTCGGTTGTTTCACAATCCATATTTTCCCGGGTGTCTTCGAGAAAGCGAAACTAGAGTTGGGAGAGAAAAATGATTTAACACTTAACAAATCGTCCATGTTCTATATTTTTATATCTAGATATGCAAGAAGTTGTTTTCTGACAAGATTTCTATTGTATCAGTGCATCTTGATATTTTGGAAAAAGTGTAAATGGGAAACCACGTCCTTGGAACCAATGGGCAGCTCCAATCATTGATCAGAGTTTTTGCTTCTTGTCTTCTCTGTGTTGTGAAGTCAATGTTTTACACTTTGGCTGTCTCAAGGTCCACACATACCTCAGGGTTTCAATGAACTAGCAGTACACTAGTGTAGAAAAATAACCCGTTTGGGTTTTTGCCATGAAAAATGGGAAGTCAGTCTTTGAACATTGACTAAAATCTCATTACTTTGGTGGCAAATGAGGCATGAAACATATTGTCAAAAATATAGAGCCCAAAACACAGTGGCATGAAATATTTTATCTTCATGGAGTGTACTACAAAAGGTTTGAACTCTAAATCAGACAGTGCACTTAAGCACACAGCGTCATCCATCAAGTGTGCAGCTTTCGTTGCAAAATTTGTCCATGATGGCAGCTTTAATGAAGTTCCCTAATTTTTCTCAGCCTCAGAAAACTATTATTTCAGCTGGATGAAGGCATAAATCTACCAGCAACACTTCAACTCTGGCCTTGCTCAAGGCTTAGACTACTGACTTTATGGTGAGAATTTGATGGTAATCCTTTGTATCCTACTCATTCCTGTCCGGATGGCAGGTGTGGGATATCAGCCTGCTGCTCCCAGACATGGGTGATGGCAAGGAAGTGAAGTTGCAAAAGGGAAATTGAACATACAGCTTTGGCATGGCATTCTGAAGTATTCCTGAAGTATTTGGGCAGGAGTGTGGATCTGCTGGAGGGCAGGAAGGCTCTGCAGAGGGATCTGGACAACCTGGATCCATGGGCTGAGGCCAATGGTGTGAGAGAAAACAGAGACAAGTGCCAGGTCCTTCCCTGGGGTCACAACAACCCCATGAATGCTCCAGGCTGGAGCAGAGGGGCTGGAAAGCTGCTGGTGGGAAAAGCCCTGGAGGTGCTGGGACAGCGGCTGGACATGAGGGGCTGACAGAGCCAGAATGTGGCCAGGTGGCCAAGAAGGCCAAGAGCACCTGGCCTGTCCCAGCCATGGTGTGGCCCAAAGGACCAGGGCCCCCTGTGCTGGCACTGCTGGGGCCCCACAAGGGCAGTGTCCTGTTCCGGGTCCTTCATGGCCAGAGAGACCTGGAGGGGCTGGAGCGTGTCCAGGGAAGGGAACGGAGCTGGGAAGGGGCTGGAGCCCCAGGAGAGGCTGAGGGAGCTGGGAAAGGGGCTCAGGCTGGAGAAAAGGAGGCTCAGGGGGGACCTTGTGGCTCTGCACAACTCCCTGACAGGAGGGGGCAGCCGGGGGGGGTCGGGCTCTGCTCCCAGGGAACAGGGACAGGAGGAGAGGGAACGGCCTCAGGCTGGGCCAGGGGAGGCTCAGGTTGGACAGCAGCAGGAATTTCCCCATGGAAAGGGTGCTCAGGCCTTGGCAGGGGCTGCCCAGGGAGGTTTGGGGTGCCCATCCCTGGAGGTGTCCCAGGAAGGGCTGGAGGTGGCACTCAGAGCTCTGGGCTGGGGAAAAGGTGGGCATCGGGCACAGCTTGGACTCGATGACCTTGAAAACCTTTTCCAGCCTCAGTGATTCCAGGGTTCTGGGATTTGCTCTTGTTTTCCCTTTGATCTGCACAGCAGAGCAGAATTCTGTCAGCACGTGGCTGAACTTACTTACCAGGACAACTCTTTTTGTTCTATCAAATATTTAGGAGTTGTGGCTCTGGGAAAGAAGTATTTGCAGTCAGACAGTGAAATGGCTGAGGGATCAATATAAACAATGGTAAAAAATTCATTATGTGAGGGCAGTGCACTTGGAAGAACATTGTTTTATCCAGAGCACCCTCATATCTGTAGGTGACCAGTCAGATTTACCTCAGCCATACACACGTAATAGCTGCTCACAGAAAATCTCACCATCTCACAAGCGTGGTGTTGATTTTTGTTTCAGTGTTGAAATTCAGTGTGTTGGGACATGGGAACCAGGAATCAATTTATAATATATGTGTTCTGGAGAGAGGAAAGACGGCATTCTGAACTTGCTGAATGATAATGAATGTACAATGCATAAAGCCGGTTTGCTGTCATGATAAGGAAATAATCTCTTTAACTATCTTCAAATATATGTTGCTATTTCTCTGTGCTGTTCGTACTCTTCACACTTGTCCTCAACCATCATGCATTAAATTTTAAGGGGAAATAGTGCAGATATCAGGCGAAGTGATTACAGCCAGCACACCTGGGAATGATTTACCAAACCTGCAAAATAAACCGCAGAAAAAGGGAATAAGAGGATTTTGATAGGAATAGAAAGTTGCAACTTTCTGCTGTTTTGAAAACTGAAAATCATTTTATTGTAAAAATTGCAAAATTTGGCAACTGTATACAATGCTTAAGTGAACCCACAATTGCTTAATATTTAAAACCAACCAACGAACCAAAAAAATTTAAAAAAAAAAAAGGAAAATGTGTATGCTCTACAGCAGGCTTCATGCCCCATAATTTAAGGAGTGCTTAATTAAAATATATCCATTTCCATTTTAAATAGGAACTGACCTGTAAGCTTTAAGAAAGATTTAGCAAACCATCATAACCTAAAAAAAAATTTGCACTCTCCATAATACAATATAGCTTTGTAGAGGAATTTGTTGTGCTTTTAAGGCCTGATGATGTCAGAGTGCTGGATTTTTCCATTTCTTCTTACCTGTGTGAAGGCTCAGGATCATCATTTAGACTGTGACTGTTTTACAGAACTATTTTATATAGTTTATATATTTTCTCTATTTGCCCAGAGAAGCTGTGGCTGCCCCTGGATCCCTGGCAGTGCCCAAGGCCAGGTTGGGCATTGGGGCTTGGAGCAGCCTGGGACAGTGGGAGGTGTCCCTGCCCATGGCAGAGGTGGCACTGGGTGGGCTTTGGGTTCCTCCCAACCCAAACCATTCTGTGCTTCTGTGATATTTTTATCCTGCTTTATAAGCAGCAGCACTCTTGGGCTTGATTCCATTCATTTTCAGAACCAGTTGTGAAGAGCTGAGCCAAGTCTATCTCTTTCTATATTAGGAACAATTAACCAATTGATTTGATTTCTCCCACTGTCCCAAACATTCTGTCCTCTAGTGCCATTCTAGTATGAGGCAGAAACATTATTTTGAAATGTGACCTGGTGCAAGTAATCTGGAATTGTTCTTTTGTCCATGGGAAGAAAGAATGCTAAGAGACTGAATGAACTTGTTTCATTCTAGCTGATTCAAACCTATGCAGAGAATAAAAAGCAACAATAAAAAAAAAAAAAATTTAAAAAAAATCACAAGAGTTATTTTCTTCAATCTCAACAGAGGGGAAAAGTTGTTGGCTTTTTGGAAGGATAAATTTAACTTCTACAATAAATTCCCACTGTGATTTGTCAGTAACTGATGCAAAGAAGATAAATCTGAACAAGTGGTACCTGTTTTGTCCCATATGAAGGAAGCAAACAATGGGATAAATGGAAATCTGAATTTAATATCACTGAAGCATTCTCAGAATACAAGCACTGCCATTGGGTGTCCCCAGAAGGCAATGGGATGATCCAAAGTCTGCAAGTGACCTGATTGGATTCTTGAAAAGGCAGGATAGATTTAAGTTACTCTAAGCCCTGTATTCCATGGTTTATATGATCATACCTGGACAAGGGTAGTTCATGTGCATCAGAAAAATGACATTATGCTTGAAGCAGAGTGCCTCTTAGTGAGCAAGTTCTCATTCCTCCTAGTTTGGTTTTTTTTTGTGTCAATGTTCTGCACCTGCTTCCACTTCATAGTTCTTAAATAAAAGCTCACCTAAAAGTAAATATAAATGCTGTTCTTATAAATTAAATACTGAAGGCCATATTTTTTAAAGCTGCTCCAGAATTGCAGGTTTGTATTGACAGATGTGGTGCTGAGATCCATAGTTTGGTATCTCCCTGGATGCGGGAGACTCTGTGTAAGGAGCCTTTATATGCAATTTTCTCCAATCCACTGAAATTCTCCGTGTCTGCTGATAGAATGGAGAGGTAAAAATGGCCTGGGAGGGTTAAAAAGGCACAAACTGGAGTTCTTAGCCCTCTGATCCAGTGCTGTGTGTTGGTACCTCTTACAGTCTAAAAGACTACAAGAATGAAAGTTCCTTGTCTGACATCGGTAGTGATTGCACTCTCAGTGTTCCTGCCTCCCTTGAAAATTATTAATTAATGCTGAAATAGCTGTAAACAAGTTTTGCATTACTTTTCCCCCCTCTTCCCTTGATTTTTCAAATTGGAAAAATAAAACACTTTATCACGTAATGCAGTATTTTGAACTCTGAACAATTAATTATGAATGTACAAGATGAAAGAATTTTATGACACACATAACCTGGCACAGGTCATAGATCAGCTCTTAACAAACAGGAATACCTTGTTAAGCCCTAATGTAGTGCCATTTAAATTAGTTATCACAGTAAATGTTAAGTGGGCTCACTTTTGAAACAGAAATAATTTGAAGCCAAGTCTATTTTTCGGATTAAAACTTTATGAAAACCATATTTTTTCCCTTCTGAGCCTTCTCAAATAACAGTATAGAGTTTGTGAATATAAATGTTGCACTTAATTATAAGCATAGGCAAGGATCTGAGAGAGATACAAACTTGAACTCTTCTTTTTTAATTTGCTATTATCTCTGCCTAATTAATATAGCGAAAAGGTTGTTGCCTAAATCAGTGTGTGACCCCAATGCAGTCTTGCTAATATCCCTATATCCAATAGATCTCGTGCTGTAATTCCCCTGGAAGGAGTGGGGCATGTCAGATAAATTAAATGAAAAGCACAGACGTAGATTAAGAGTGATGTAAATTTCAAGCCTGCACTTTTAATTTCACTAAATATTATTTTCCATCTTCATGATGATATTACATTCAAATGTGGAACTTCAATTTCCTCTGTTATTTCATTTAATAAAACCTTTGTCTCATCTGAGTTCTTGAAGAGATGTTAGCTTTAAATCACATTGACTTCACCCTATCCAATTTACATATGCTGAAGAAATAAAAGTCTTTTCAAGAGTTGCCATGGGGCTTCAGAAGCCTCAAAGGAGTATTAAGACCTTGAGTTTAATGTGAACTGCCTCCAACACAAAATACAAATCTTCCCGACAGAATACTAATGGTTTAGTGTACAGTTGCATTTTCTGTGCAAGTTTCTAAAGTAAATAAACAATCCACATGTAGGGAAGAAATAACTAAATTATGGCTGAGCGTTTGAGTGCAGAAATGTGCCAGCTGGAAATAAAAATGGCTTTCTATAGGCCTGCATTACATAAGAAATGTTATATGGTTTGACAGATGTACAAAATACAACCCAGGCTAGATTAAAAGGGGAATTCAGAGCTCCTCCATTTTTCCTCTCAGGACTGAATACCTGCAGAACTGCATTAGAAGTTTCTCAAAGTCACTGTGAATATACATACAAAGTGTTTTGCCTCAGATCTATATAAACAGAAATGCTTCCACACTAGATTTATTTAGTTTTACTTGCACAAATATTTTATATTTGTTTTGGTTTGTAGAAAACTTTGTGTCTTTCAAACAATGGACTTCAGTGTGTACAATAACTAACGGGGGAAATGTTTTCCTAATATCACCTCAATATCATCTCTATAATGGGTTTCTCGTTATAATAATTATATCCCATTAAAACGTCAGAACTGGTTTAAAAGATATCTAAGAAGACACGTCTGAGCAAACTAGCAGGCAGAAACCTTGATGTTAATTTACTTGGCATCATTTAAGGGAAATGGAGAAGTGCAGTACATAAAATGAGAATCCTTGTGTGACACCAAAGGCAGGCAGATTGACTGTATATAGTATTAAAACTTAAATAATTGGTCAGTCATAAGTAATTAGGGAGCAGCACAATTACACAAAGAGAAGGTTTGTTTCAAGTGGCGAGCGGAGTGAATGATTCCGAGTGAATGCTCCTGCACCACAAACCCAGCCCTGTTTGCTGCTCAGGAACGATCTGCAAGCAGGCAGACTTTGGCTCATTGTTTGGGTGGGATTGCAGACCCCTCCCCTGGCTGGAGCCCTGCTCCTGGGGCAGTGGTGTTTCCAAGAGCTCGGTGGGAATGGGAGGTGCTCAGTCTCACCCTTTGGGAAGTGGCTGAACAGTTTGGGCCAGAGTCTGACGACCTCTCACACAAAGAGTCGGCTTCTCCCATAAATGATCCCAGTCGTTTCAGCTCACCGAGCTCATCCTGGTCTGCCTCTTTATTTGGAATGATTTCCATTCCTTGGGTGTTCAGGAGCAAGTCAGTGTGACGGAGTTTCCTGCCCTTTGTTATCCCTGTGTTTTGTGTGCTGGCAGACCCTGATTCAGCAGGAGATTCTGGGATGAATGGAAAGAAGCTCCATAAGCTGTGTTGGGAATGATGGGCACATGCATTGTGTTCTCTTGAAATCTCACTTTCCCCTCCTGTGCTGCTTTCCTGCTCACTCAGGTGTCCTCTGGTACAATGTCCTCCAGAGACAGAAAGCCCTTTATAAATTCTAAATCAAAGCAAACTCCAATAACCAGGAAATATTCAATTTTTTACACATCGATAATTGACAAGTCAAGACTATTAATTCTTGCCTGTGTCTGATTAATTAAAAAACACAAATTAACAGTGTTTATATAAATATTTGTGTAGCAAATTCATTTAAAAAGATAGGATGAAAACTGTACAATTTCCCATCAATATAATTCTGGATTTTATACAGAAAAAAAAAAAAAAAACCAAAAAAACTACAAAGCAACCCTCTCAATGGGAACTCAGTCTCAGAGTTCTCACAAAATATCACCCCTCCTGTGTGTGCACTATGCAAGTGGACTATTGGAAAGTAGTTTTAAAATAGATTGCACGCAAGCTGACTTCCCAAGATTAATGGGTACTAGAGACAGAGCTCATACTTCTTATGCAAGCAAACCTACCATTGACTTAAAGTGCATTTCCCTGAATGAATGGCATGTTGAAACTCCTGGAAGGAAGCCATGCTACAAAGAATTGAATTGAATGGGGTCAGAAACAGTCCCAGAAAGCCCTTTTAAGCTTGGAAAGCACCCTCCTGAATTCCTTGCCAAGTGCAGTATTTGCTGTCACATATATAAAGAGTAGCCTGCACTCCCTCAGAACTGGCTGCTCAGTGTTTGCCAGGCTGCAGAGTGCAGACAGTGCACAGAGCATCCCACATCCATCCATCTCCCACAGGTAAATCCTGCCCAGGTTGTCCCAGTGTCCTGGCCGTGCTGGATGCTCTTGATCCCTACAAAATGTTGCTTGAACTGCACCATGGACTTCTTGGTCTTCCCTGCCAATGTTTTCATCTTGACACATATCTAATTATTTTCTCTATTATAGCTTCAGCATCACACAGCAGCTCAGAGTAGGGGGGTAAATGTATTTACTGTGATTATGTATTTCCTGATACTGGAAATATTTTGCCTTCTTAGAATGCCAGATAAAGTTAATAGGGCAAGCCTCAGTAAACAAGGCTAATTACCTTGGCAATTTAGATTAAGTCCTTGAAATGGATTGTCAGAAATGAGTTTATTTATGTTACCAGATTAAGGATCCGTTTCTCTCTCAGATGTCTCAGCTCCCGTGCAATAATCCCCCTCTGATAAGCACAAAGAGCTGGACACATTTCTTGCTCATTCCTGTGCACACACTTGAATGAACTTTTAAATCACTCTCAATTCATGACTTGAATTTGAGATTCTTAACTCAACGTTTCTTATTAATTCTTCTGTCATGTTTGCTAGTTTTGCTAATTAGCTGTAGGTCTTTTCTGGAAATGGTTTGGTTTTGACACCCCCAGAGCCAACCAATAGATGGTGACAGCAGCACACTGCTGGATTTAGGCTGGTTACACATGGCTGAGAGCCTGGGCTTCCCCTAGTGGCATCATTTCTTACACTGTGAGCCCTGCTGGTGTTAGTAGAACCCAAATAGATTAACTTTGAGCATTCAGAGGTACTGGTGTAAGTCTGGAATGGCTCAGGGTCTGCAGTAGTGCACATAAACCCGGCAGAGATTAAACCAGCCCAAGATTTCCAGTTCTCAAAGTAATTATTTGAGAACAAACTCTACAGCACAAAAATTACAGTGGTACAGTTTTAAAATCCATCGTTTTTCCAGTATAGGATTCTGCATCTGCAAAACTCAAATGAATAGTTTATGAATTTACAAATCAGAGTCATTTAAGCGTTGTGTTAGAAGGATCCTTTTGTGAAGGTCTGACTGCCCACCCTCTGTAGGCTTCTGCATATAAACCTGTTGGGAAAATTACAGTTTGATTCTGGGTTTTCATTGTGTGGTACTGCACAGGCAGGGTGGGAGTTAACAGCTGACCCCATCAGCTTTCCGTTGCCCTTGACCAGAGTTAGAATTTTGTCTTCTTTTGACAGATACAAAGTGATAAAATTGATAAGATAAAATCAATAATTTCTATCTGAGGTAACAACATTCTCCTGGAGCTTTATTAGCAAAGGACAAAATCCAACCTCAGATGAAGTTAGTGGGAACTTTGTCATTTATTTTAATGGGCTACAGTATTAAATTCTTCATTAATATTTCACAGTAGGTCATTTTTCATTGTTGGAAATAATTTTTACAGTTATTTGCTAAGAAGCAGAATAGTCTTTAAAAATTCCTTTGTCTTTGAAGTGTTAAATTTTAGTTACTTCTTAAAATATGAAAAATATTTTATTAATATACCCTCAATTCAATTTGTTTTTATTTTGTAATGTAAATTTTCATGAAGATGGTGAAATACATGAATTATTGTGATCCATTTATAATGCTAGATGCTTTATTTGAAAATACAGAGAAGTTTAAAAATTCTGATGATGTGTCATAACTTTGCAGAATTCTGTGCCCCCACAAAGAGCAAACACATTTTAAGCATTCTAGGAAATCATAAGAAAATACAGAAGCAGTCATTGGACTACAAGATGAGCTGAAGAAATTGTTTTCTTGGAGCTCCATTTCTATGTCTGCTTATAAGGTGAAATTTCAGGAATCTTCTAATACAGAAAGGAAGAACAAAAAAGACACAACATAAAAATGCCAGATGGGGAAATTCAGTCCAGTATTTCAGCAGGTAAAAAGCAACATTTAAACTGCTGTAAAATGAACCTGAACAGGTTGGTTGAGAACCTTAAGCTCATCCAGTGCCACTCCTGCAATGGCAGGGACACCTTCCACTGTCCCAGGCTGCTCCAAGCCCCAGTGTCCAACCTCGCCTTGGGCACTGCCAGGGATCCAGGGGCAGCCACAGCTTCTCTGGGCACCCTGTGCCAGGGCCTGCCCACCCTCCCAGGGAACAATTCCTGCCCAATATCCCATCCAGCCCTGCCCTCTGGCACTGGGAAGCCATTCCCTGGGTCCTGGCCCTCCATCCCTTGGCAATTGTCTCTCTCCATCTCTCCTGCAGCTCCTTCAGGCCCTGCAAGGCCACAGTGAGGTCACCCCAAAGCTTCTCCTCTCCAGGCTGAACAATCCCAGCTCTCGCAGCCTTTCCTGCCAGCAGAGCTGCTCCATCCCTCTGCTCATCCTGGTGCCTCCTCTGGGCTCTCTGCAGCAACTCCAGGTCCCTCCTGTGCTGGGGCAGCTCTGCAGGTGGGGTAAGAGCCATAAATGCAAAAATCAAAGTATTAATAATTAGCCCTGCAGTGCTTGAAGGTACCTGTGAGATGATGCTTCTTAGTTTCACCAGGGTCATTCCTGCTGCCCAGGACATTGTGAATCTCTCCTGTGGACAGCAATCCCTCTGGCCAGTGCTGTCTTAATGCAGCTTGATGCAGTAAAATAGCAGCAACTCCCAAGAACTCATTTAAAAGCCTGCAAGTTTAATTCCAAACAACTGCACAATTCTTAACAGAGTGATTTGAGGGAATGGAAGAAAAAGCAAATTCAGTGAGCAGGACTGGATGCTGACTCTGGCCATGATAAAATACCTGTTGAATGAGAGTTGACATCAATGAACTTCAAAATTGGACTATGTGTCTTAATTAATGGAAATGTCACAATACTCTTTTGGTTAGGCTTTCAAAGGCAGCTTAAATGCTGGGAACTTCTGAAAACTATCTGATTATTCCATTTTTAGTGTGATAGCAAGGAATTAATGCTAAAAGTAGCAAGTCAGGCACTCTTTTACAAGCCTATACCTGCACACAAACATATTCAGGTGCAGTTTCTGGCAGTTGCACCTGAATACTCATGTGAGTAAATTTTGGTATACAAAGCTTGCAAGATTATGTTCAAAACTGACAGAAATACCATCCTGGATTTTGTTATGTTTTGGTTTGACCTCTGAAACATTTGTGTTTGTAAACAATCTTACTCCAAACTCTTACTCAGAAGCAGGGTGGAAGGCAGGTGTTGGAGGACATAAATGTGGTTTGCTCACCTAATGAGTTCAAAACTGATATGATAATGTACAAACCTAGCATAATTCCCATTAAAAGCTAGAAAAAGGGAGCCAAACAGTGCTTGTTAGGCACATGTAAAATAATATTTTCAGGAGAAAAGGGTTGAATAAAACTGTAACTAAAGTCAAGGACACAAAAAACTACAAAAACCTCCAAAGGTCAAATCGACACTTACCAGACCAATATGTTTTATTGATAGCATCTCTTAGAGATTTTTTAGGTGTAAAATTGATTCCCGATCTCAATCTAAGTATTTTAGAAGAAACTCTTCTGGGAGGAACAGTCAGAGGAAGGTTTTGAGACTCCACTAGGGATTGTTATGTTATAAATCATTATGTCTTAATCACGTCTCAGGCAGCGCTTTCGTAACCTTTGACAGCTGTGGTGGGCTGAGGGCCTGGTTAATGTTCCTGCTGCTCACTGAGCTTTTGGGAAGCTCATATGTGACCTTAAGAGCGCTTTTAAGGCTCTGCTCTGCACTGTGTCCATCCCAAGGGAATCTCTGGATGAGGCTCTTCTTTGCAGCTTTGCTCAGACATTAACAGGATTATGGTCCTTGCACCCTTGGGTGGATCCTTGGCATAGCCTCCTTCTCTGCAGACTGATCCCTAAAGGATCTCGGAGCTGGCATTTGATCTCCTGCCACCTCTCACTTTCTGAGGAGGGAATTTCACCATCTGGCCAAGGGTGGGCTGGGACAGCAGGGAGAGGAGAGGATGAGGAGAGGAGAGAAGCAGGAGCTCTCTGTGCCTTCCATGTGTGTGTAGGCCGGGAATAGTCTCTGCTTGGACATCAATTATTGGATAAATGCACTGCTTCCCCTGCTCTCACAGAGCTTTTCATACAAAACAAAAGTAATTGTATTGACAAAGCTGCTGGATAAGAGCACAAAGAAGGTTCTAGAGGGCTTTGCCACTCCTCAAAATGCTGACCCAGCCAGTAGCTGGATTTGTGAATAATAAACAAGCAAGCTGTGCAAGCATTAACTCTGAAGGGGAGAAAACAAGGATGAAATATATTTATAAATGCTGCTAGGACACACTTTTGGAGCTATGGATTGTGCTTTGCATTACAGATTTCAGAACCACTCAGCTTTTCTTTGGTAATTCCCATGCATATATGACAATGAAAATTGGATTTTCTCAAGAGCTAAATAGTTTGTATTTATACTTTTTGGTTCTTTTCAATCAAGCGAACACACATTGCCTCAGAAATGTTCATATGTAAGCTGGACAAATGGTCTTACTGGACAACTGGTGTGGATTTTTCAAACTGGGACTGAAGCAAAGAAGGGTTGTCCCAGTGGAAAAAGAATTGTCCTGTGGAAAGAACGTTTCTCCCAAAAATGCACTTAAAGGCCAGAAATCCTTGAGATGGCATCAAGAGTTAGGCAGCCTAAAAACGCAGTCACCACCAGGAGCTAATTCATCAAATAAATCTGGGACACAAACAGCTTAAAATGATGTCTGCTCCTTCCTGAACTTGTGCCCATAACTCAGTCAGGGACAGGGCTAAAGGGTCTCTAAAATTAGTGAGTGTGGGGGTGTTAGTGCTGAAACACAGCAACACAGAACCCTGAGGGGCCATTGCTCTGAGATGTAAAGTGTCTCTGACACCTTGATGTGAACCTGGACATGTGACGGCGACAACCCAGTTGCTGCTGTGACCTGCTCAGCCCATTCCTGCTGGCAATTGTGAGCTCAGCTCTTTAAAACACTCTTTACTCTGGTAGCCTCTTCTGCATGAACCAAGGGTGAGTTGAGTTCTGGGCCTGAACAAAGAACCCATAGTGCAGGAGTCACTTTTGGTAGTTTCTATCATTTCTAGGAAAATGTAAGAAGAGCCCAGTGGCCTTCATGTAAACCAATAAAATAAATTTTTAGAACTTAAAAAAAAAAAAAAAAATCTTTTTCCTACTTGTCACTGGTTGTAGCAGAACTTAAAAAAAATGTTCCCTATGATGAAAAAAAAACAAAGTTTAAATCAGTCTTATCTCCATAACAGCAGTGAAACAGAAGCTGTGTTATAAAGGAAATTTGCTGGATGGCTAAGGGTGACCAAAGGGATGTGGAGCATCTCTGAAAACCTCTGCAGGACTTTCGTTGTCATCTTTCAATATTCCTGCCCTTTTCCCACTCTTGGGCTCTGGCTGACAATTTATATTTGTCCTCGACCTTAACTAACACCTTGAGCCTCTTCCCCAAGCTGCATCCTCCAGGAGCTGTAGAAGTGCAGGGTGATGGACCTTGTGACAGGGAATGGATGGCCTCAGGTCTGACATCCTAATTTTGAGTCTGGCACACAGTCCCTCAGTAAGTCCAAGGATTTAGGAATCCCTTTTTGTGGATCATGGGAATTGCACATTTAGTGGACACAACCTCTGCTGTGTGCTGTTCCTGCTTAACATTTTAATACCATATTTATTGTGTCAATATCTATATCTATGTATCTATATCTATAGAGAGACATATAAAACCTTCCTGTGTAAATAAGACTGCATGATTAACAGCTGGAAATTATCTAGGCCTAGCCAAGACACAGTGCCTCTCCTACATATTTTAGCTCTGATAATAAATCAATTACCATTTTTGCTGAAACACAACCTGTGCATTCAAACCAAGGAAACAGCTCCTATTAACCTCCTCTATTTTTCAACAAAAAGCAATAGAGAAAAAATAATTTTTATTGCAAGATATTCATCATGCACATTCTGGCAGTGCTCTCTGACAAGGCTAACAGCAAATGGGACTGATTCCACAGAACCTGAGAAGAAATATTCCCATTCACTCCACACTGCACACACTGGATTTGCTTGATGTATGAGTATTTTCATTGATTGCTGGAGCTCCATGTATTTGGTTACAAGACCATATGCTTTACCACTTGTATCTCTGCAGAAGTACACCTGGCTTGCTCCTGGGATGACAAATTCCTTTGTACCTCATCATCATTTTTTTGTACCTCACTTGTTTCAATTAATACGCGGAGAAGACAAATAGATTCATTTCTTCTCTTTAAATTCAGTAGCACTGCTTCTCTGGGCGAGGGCTCAATTTTATTCCTAGTTCTTGGAACAGGAGACCAGAAGTGTTTCATCACACACTTACCCTTGTATTTTGCAAATACGCAAAATCTTTGTTAAAAAAATAGAATTCAACAATATATCTCTGTAGGTTATCTTTGTTCTGAGCAGCATGTTAGAAATTGTGCCGGAGCATTAATTCTTTTTGCTTGCTTTTTTAATTAACCAGTTAATTTAGTATTTCAAGGAAGCACAGACTATGGATAACAAGATTATTGTGACTCCTTAACTGTAAATCTAGTTGGTTAGTAATAAATCTTTAATTTCTTACATGTTTATTTAATGTGGATTAATGTCTTATGTCTCATTGAGCTTCACAGTCTTTATTGAAATAAATACAGCTGTAGAAAAGTAAGAGATCTACACATTAAACTAGTATATAATTTAGAGTAATAGACTCAAGAGTGTGTGTTTATAGGATAAGAGAAATAAGTCGATGTGGTTGTAAAAAGATTATTATGCATGCAGATACTTCAGAGCCCACTGAGACAGTACAGCACATATAGAATAAAGAATATATGATGTCTGCAGTGTTTATGTGGTCTGATTAGCATTTCACAATTTAGGGAGTCTATATGTTGAGTTAAAAATACCAATCTGCACAATGGGGTAAAATGATTTTTCTGAGATTCAGTTTTTGCAGTGCAAAGAGACACCCAAAAATTAGCATTTTAAATGAGCACAGAAATTGGTTTAGCAGAAGTCCAACACCAAAGGCAGAGTGCATGTGGGTGTACAGGGTAAATAACTGTGCTTTTAAGCACACAATGTTTCTTAAAGGGTTAAATAATAATATTTGGTGTGATTATGCTTCCTTTAAGCACCCAGGGATGTCCCCAGATGGGTTTTTATAGAAACTGGGTCACTACTGAAGGCAGGGACCTGTTGACAAGGGACAACCACTCCACTCCAGGAATGGCCTCTCAGGCCTGGTGCTGCTCTCAGTGCTCCTGACTCTCTGGATTTTCAGGCTCCCACATTTCCAGAGAGATGCTTCACTATGGAGAAATCTTGGTGCTTTCCTTGGGGAATAATTTTCAACCAGACCAGCAATCTACCAGCCAAACCTCTGACTTCACAGCTGGTGGGGCTAATTTTGACTCTATTACACATCAGAACAACAGAAACAGAAGGTTGTAGAGCCCGGATTTGAGATTTGCATCCAGCGACTTTGCAAAGGGCCTGTGGGTTCAAAGGACTTCAGCACGGGCTTTGCAGCATCACTGCCAAAACCCCCTCACTGGGGGCATTTGCTTGTGCAAATTTGGGATTTGCAGCCCTTTCTCTTTAAGGGCTTAAAATTTCTGAATTTCAGTGAGTTTTGCATGCAGGGGGTCTCCACGCACTCTTGGTGTAATTTTGTGAGTGCCATGGTTCCCCCAACAGTTCTGATGGCAGGTTTTAAGACTGAAATGCTATACCTGCTACTTCTGGGAGACCTGCTCAGGAAAAACACAATTTCTCTGAGGTGATCATCTCCTGAACTCAAGGAAAGACAAATATTGACTTCTTTTACAGTGGATTGCATACACGGGCTTTAATAGGTGTTTAATTATCCACTTTTCCATGTGGGGGATAATGTGCAATAAACGGAATCACTGTTACCAAATAACATGTTCATTTTCCAAGGCAGTGCTGGAGCATTCCCTCTTTAAGGAGCAATACATCTTGTGCCTACTGCACTGCAAAGTTGAAGGTCAGTCAGTTTATTAACCCCAAATTGCTTTATAACCTATTAAACATAAACCATATCTGAATTATTAATTAATATTTCTGTATTATAGTGTGCTCTGTCCTCTTACGTCTTTCCAGCATTTGTCATTCCTCCTCCTCCAAGCCCAGTGGGGCTCTTTGTGGCAGTTCACAAACCTTCATCCCAATGAATAATTAATGCTCCCTCCATTTGATTTGTTTTTAGAGTTGACATTGGCAATGCAATCTGTTGTAAATGGAATCTCTTCCTTTCTTCCCTGACCCTGGGATGGACTCCCTGGGTGATTGGCAGCTGTCATTCATCGCCTGCACAGTGCAGCTGGTACCAGCCCTGTTTCACAGAGTTGTTTCGATGGCCAATTAATTATAATCTTCTGGTTGCAAGCTGCTTTATTATCAGTCCCTGGGTAAATGCTTTGCCTGCTGAGTAATTTACCTGGCATTCTCAGGTAGAAGTGGCAGTGGCATCAAAATATTATCCGAAGGAATTATAGTATTTTATCAATTGTCACTGAAGCTGTGCATAAATTCTTCTGCAGAGCAAAATTCCGGGCACATCAGTCAGTGATCCCATAAAACTGAAATGTGCTACAACTGCCAGAGGATACTTAAGAAGCAATGAATCACTAAAAAGTACAACTAAAAAATTTATAGTGTGTTTTGGTAACATTTTAGAGTATTTAATGTATGGAAAATGTTCAGGCCACCTCTGGTGAGCGGAAAGGTGGTTTAGACGTGATTTTGTTTTTAATATATGTAGTTTTAATATTCTTAATTTTACCTGTTCCCCAAACATTCCAATCGTAGCAAGTCCATTTGCTGCAGCTCTGACCTGATGAGGTACTGTGGTAATGAAATCCAGTACCTTAATACTATTGTTTTACACTTTCACATTGCATCATACGTCACACAGTGCTGCTGATAAAAATATAATTGACAAAGGTTGTACCTTTAGGGCCAAGACTTCTAATATAAGTTACTTAGGCCTGGTAAATGCTGCTTATTATTCTTTAGATTACTGCTGCTATTAATTGCTGAGGAAAATGGTTTATCATTTCTCAACATTTCATGCTAAGAAATTCCGATCTCTAAAATATCCTTTTATGCTTGAGATGTTTGAGGCAGAAGTCTTCACCAAGCAGAGCTCTGATAACAATTGCTGCTTTACTTCTCTTCTTTAAAATGAGCTTGACAAAAGCCCAGTGCTCAAATTTGGTCTTGTTTAGTGTTGCTAGATTAGCTTATAGTACCTTGGGAAATTCTGGGTAAAACAGAAATAAAAGATTAAAAAATAAATCTCCACCTTGTCTAAAGGATCCTGGCATTGGTTCCAGTCCTGCTGAACAGCCTGGCAGCTTGGGCTGAGAGAAAGGCTTGCTGAATTATGCAAGCTCCAAACAGTTTTCTTGGTGTCTTGAGGTTCCTTGAGATTCCCAAGCTCATCACTCTCCTTTTGAAGGTCCATCCCCGTCCCTCGGGCCACAGGAGAGAGGCACAGCCTTTGTCCCTGCTTTACACTACACTTTATTTTCCTCAACCATAGCTAGGAAGTTAAGAAATAAATGAAAGAAATGCTTCTCGTTTATAATACACACATGGAGTGTGTGTATCATCACAAATCTCTTTCCTGGTCTCGATTTGCAGAGGAAGCACTTGCAGGTTTACTGCAGGAAGGGTATGGCACTTGGCTTTGGAGTCCTTCCCTCTGATACAGTGCTTTTCCTGTAATCTGGGTTCATGTTTTTATTTATTTAATTTGATTGTTCTCCAGGTTTATTGTCTTCTATCAGTATCTGTCCAATTATTTATATTAAAAATAATATATTTGACGTTATTTTTATTACTTTATTTGCCTTCCTTTCTTGTTTTTGCCTTTACTTCATTGGATCTGTGGCCAAAGTTAGTTCTTTTCAAGAGAAGCATCGATTATTTTTGTCATCCAAGTATCCATGAATTCCCAATCATTAATAACTTTTTTTTTCTGTTTACGTTTCTCCCTCTGGTCAATTTCCCTGTAATTTTCCTTGTCTTTCTCTCAGCACAGATTTCTGCCAAGAAGTCATATTTAGACTGCCTGAAATTTCTTTTGATTACTCCTCATCTCTTATTATCTGAGATATCCAGTTTGGAATATCTGGGCTCCCTGAAGATGTGTGTTCAATCCTGCCGCACCCATAGCAGACATTTATCCTTCTGAGATTCATAAATTCCATTCTGTAGAGTTCACAGAGTCTGTTGCAAAGAGGGTTTAGGAGAAACTTTCAAGAATCAAATCCTGTCTGCTCTGCTTAATTACTGGAAGCAACTTATAATAACTTATAATCTTTCTGTAGGATTTGAGATGTATTCCTGTGGCTTGATTCTTTTCTCCTCAGCACTCTGGAGTTTACTATCCAATTAGTCGCTGCCTCCCCTTTCCAATAATCACCACATTTCAGCAATGTTGCTTGGAAGAGAGCAGCTTGTTTGATGCAGTTCGTAGTGAAAGTGTGAGATCGTGTGAGTACCTACAAAAACAACTTCCTGCTGTGTTGTCCTTAATCATGGACTCGTGGAATGACAGAATGGCCTGGGTTGGAAGGGATCTTAAAGATCATTTTTCTCCACCCCCTGCCAGGGACACCTCCCACTGTCCCAGGCTGCTCCAAGCCCCAGTGTCCAACCTGGCCTTGGGCACTGCCAGGGATCCAGGGGCAGCCACAGCTTCTCTGGGCACCCTGTGCCAGGGCCTGCCCACCCTCCCAGGGAACAATTCCTGCCCAATATCCCATCCAGCCCTGCCCTCTGGCACTGGGAAGCCATTCCCCCGTGCCCTGTAATGACAATTTTTAATAATTCATGCTTATTCACAGTATTATTTGGTTTTAACTTACACTAGAACTAGCAAATTAAAAGTAATTTTAGATCAGCCACTACCATTAAATTCCTGTACTTGTCATATTTGCCTTGGGTGTCTAAGGGTGGAAGGGCTGTGTGGTAGTAGGGAATGTTTATATGGCACAGCTGAGGTCAGTAGTTAAGGCCACTCTCCCTTCTGCCACTACTGCAGTGGCATTTAAACCCTGCTACCACAAAGTCTCAATAAAGGCAGCCCAGATGCATTGCATGACAGTTCAGTGTTTTAATGACACACACCAAAGCAATGCCACTGATTAGATCCTTTGCTAATTATCTTCTGCTACTTCTGTTGGTTATAGTTCAGCAAAATGGACAGACTCATTTACAAGTACATTGCTTTTTAAGATGCCCTTCATAGCTTAATTCCTACAAGACAGAAGAAAAGTTTTGAAACATCATTTTACACGCTCCCAGGAACACAAAACAAGTAATTTTGTAAGAATGCTGGAGGACTTCACTAGAAATTTCCTTTCTCTTTTTCCATAACTTGTTTATACCTTCTCCCTAATAATTATACCAAAGTTATGTAAGAAGCAGTATGATGCAGTATTGTTTTTGCAGAAGTTCAGTAACTGCTGAAGTTCTCTGAAGGATTTTCATCCTTAAGCCTGCAACCTGATTTTACTTTAAAGTGTCCCACGTTGCCTTGACTTGGATTCAGACTGCATTTATCTTTTCTAGGAGAGTATTTGCATGTCCTTTTAACAGGAAGGAGCTGTGGTTCTCTCCCCAATGGAGAGAGGTTAATCTGTAGCACAATGTGTGCATAATACCCAAAGAATTCTGGAAAACCCAATGGAAGGCAAATGAGAAACTGTAAGAACAGAGGCAGAAGCCCATGTGTCTGACTATCACAGCACGCAGGGTGAGGCATCGAATAGAAACAAAACAGGGAAACATCTCCCCATCTCTCTGATACATCCATTTTCTGTTGTCCTACTTTGCCGCTTTTCTCCTCGCCCAGTTGCTCAGCAGATGTCTTTAACATGACGTGCAGCCCTCTGTTCTTAACCCAACCTAATATGCTCCTGTCATGCCTTTCAGATTTCTTTGCTAGCAAAGGCTTTGATCCAGAAATTCTCTCTCCCAGGAGCAAATGCTGCTCAGATGCTGTTTCTCTCACGTCCTAGATCTCAGCTGGAGCAGTTGGGATGGAAATGTCTCACCTGTAAGAAGTGCTTCTCTCCCTGGTGTAGCAAAAGTGCAGAATAATAAACTGCTGGGAAGCAATCCAAGTGCTATGAGCACCGGATAATTGCATGACTCATAGGAGACCAAGGAATGTCCACTTCATTAAAAAAACCCAAAGCTGTCCAGATTGGCAAAACACCCTTTGGGTTTCTACCTGCAGGGTTTTGCTGTGCAAATATGTGTCTGAGAGGTTTATTACTATTTTTCTACTAAATTAGATCCTTCATCATGAATCATTCACAGCGTGATGTTTGTAATGGAACCAAACACCAAAACATAACAAAGCTTTTAGCTGTGCAAAAGGCACGTGTGTCTCCTTTCCAGGGTTTGTTAGTCATGATCAGGAGCTGAGGAAATCTCCACTATCATCTTTCACTGTTGTTCTCTTCTTTTCTGTGCTTCATAGCCCTTTGACAAGTTGTACAAGAATGTGTTGATAAAATATGTTTGTTCTTTAATAACTAGTGGAGTTGGCAATTTTGTGGTGGACAGACAAGACCTCTGTCCAGCAGATGAGATTTTGGAAGGATTCAAATTCTGATAAGAAAATACATGTCATTTTTTTGGCAGCTCAGTACTCCCTCCAAGTCCTCGCTGCAAGTTAGAAGGTGCAGAAACTGAAATGCCAAGAATTGCATGATCATAGAGGAGCAGGATTCTGTTCTCTTTCCATGATGGCTCTCATTATCCAGTACAAATCTGAACAGAAATGCAAAGGGGATACATACACAGATAATATTTTTCATGGTCACTCTGAAATCAGAGCTGCTTAAACCCTGAGCTCTCAGCTTTCACCACAAGAAAGGATCACAGCAGAGCCTGGGAGGTTTTCTGGAGATCACCAGGGCTATGGACAGGGAAAAAGGGATTTATCTCTTCAAGGGTGAGCATTTTTCATTAATACTCTGAAGCATTTATACTAAAACTAACTGAATCTGGTTACATACAAACTTCCAATTTATTAGTTTTCCAATTCATAGTGTTACCTGATAATCTAAATTCCACTGATATTAATAGAAGATGAGAAAAGATTGCAGAAAGTCTTGTATTCAATTTAAAAATAATTCAAAGTACAAGGACAAAGAGAAAAACTATTTTCTCATGGAAATTCAGCATGAAATGCAATAAAATTAATATAGCAGACAGCAAACATAATATTTTTCCTTTACAAAGTGCCTTTTTGATATTTATACATATGTAAACATGTAGATATTTCCTGATGTTTTAATATACTGCACATCACATGATTAGAAACAATATTGATATTGATTTGGTTTCGTATTTTTAATTCATTAATCACAAGTTTCCTTGTAAAGATTTTACTTCCATCTTGTTTCCTCGATCAGATTTTCTACCAGTGAGGCAGTTTTAACACTCCAGAGGAAGGGATTAGCCCTCTGTACTAATTAGGAGACTGTCTGGTTTTAGCACCCTTTGATTTTCCGGCTGGATTGATGAGGTCCCAGTCAGGGTTGTGTCAGCAAAGAGCAGCCTTTGCTCCGGGGCTGCAGTGATCATCTGTGTACTGTGCTTTTCTAACTGCTCTGCTGCATCTTTTGTGGTGACTTCCTCACCCAGATTAGAGTGGCAAAAATAGAAATGATAAATACATCTCAATGAAAAGACAGTGGTCTGGGGGTTTTCAAACTGAATTTTTGTCCAAGTTTGGAATAGACACCATAAATTCTTTTTTTTTTTTTTTTTCCTAAATGTTTTTGTATCAGAAGTTTCTTAAAGATAGGTGTTTTTTTTTCCAGGTGAGAGCAAATTTTGAAATGTGAACATGGTTAGAAAATTTGAAATATTGAGTTTTTATTCATTCAGCTCTTAGTTTCCCATCCCACAGACTATGACAATTTTTAGACATCGATGTGAGAAACATATTTTCTTTTTCTAACATGCACTCGGGCCTATTTTATTTCCTTTTTGCTTCTGACACCTTGAAATCCATAGAATTCTATAAAGCCTCCTGGTTTAGGGAAAGGACAGGGAGCAGGCAGGGAGAAAAGGGCAAGGGAAGTGGGGCACATCTGTGATTTTTGAATATTAATGTATTTTTGAACACCAAGGTCCTGTGAGCTCCTACCCGAGTGTGAAACGGGGGGGACTGGGGTTGCATCCTCAGCTTTTGCTGAGCTGCTGGAGGGTGACTCTCAAGGGCCTCGATGCTGGCAGGTGCCTTTGAGCTCTGCCAATTTCCTGGCTGAGTGGCAGCCAGAGCGATGTCCCTGGGCTGGATGGGGATGGTTTGCTGCTCTCAGCAGGTTCCTGGTGCATCAGCTCCTCCTGATGCAAGGCAAGGGTCACCTTCCCTGCTGCTGATGTCTCCCTCAAGGACCGCCTGCAGGGATAGAGCATTTCAACACCTTTTTGTCCTGTCCTGAAAAGCGTGGGGGGCAAGGTAGACAGAAGAGCTGTTAGCCAAGCAAAGCCTTCTCCGGTGTGCAGGCAAAGAGCGAACAGAGTGCGTGCCAGGATGCAGCTTTCTATGGGTTCAGTGTTCTTGCAGCCTCCTCCCGAGTGCCTCTGCCCAGCCACTCTTCGGGAAAGGATGCCGGGATGGAAGGACTGCTGGAATAACCCAGCAGGTTTATTTTTAGGGTCATTGGAGCCTTTTTTGTGAAGAAGATGGTTGAGAGTTTTGTTGAATCAAGGCCCTCACTGAGGAAAAAAAAAGAGTAAAATTCTGTGAGAATTTGGCAAACATGAAAAACCTAAAGAATTTTTAAAATTAAAAAGAAAAAAAACGAGTTTTCAGCAATCTCTGTCTTGAATGTATTTATATCAAGCCTTTTATCCTCATGTTCTACACTGAGATAATCATAAGCTACAAACACCCACCTTGACCTGCACATTTGGGACTCTTCTTCTAAATAAAGCTTATCATTCCTTGGCTAAATTACCAAAGAATCTAAATCTGTCCATGTGAGAAGCTTTTTCCTTCCAGCTCTTTCCTAGCTGAGTACAACGCACGCTGAACTGTAGCAGTTTATCAAAGAGCAAACATGTCATGTGGCCGAATATGGATTGACAGACAGGAGCTGGGTTAATTTACTGTAACCTTCCTTAAAAAGTTGTGTTGAGGAAGCAAAAAGCCATTATCACACGGCTGACCTTTGCCAGGAAAATATTAATCTTTCCCCAACTCGGTTTGTTAGTACAAGTATATCAACCCAACTGCTCCCAGAAATGTCAGCAGCTAAAATAGGCAGCAACATGCTGCACATCAGAAACACTCCCAACAAGCAGAGGCTCTTCCTGAGGACACAAAGGGAGCCATGGATGGAAGACGTATCCATATGGAGGCACATTCAATAGGCATCCATAAAGGTTCCTTGCCGTACCAGCTTATTCAAACATAGTTGGTTAATGAAATAGTTCTTAAATAATTGCAATAATTGGTTTCCCCCAAACAGATGAAGTATTTTAAAATTAACAAGTCAAAAAGAAGACTGACCAGGACCACACTTCCCAGCTAAACAAATTAATAAGGGAATTAAGATATTTGTTTTGAGCAGAAACTGCATTGTTTTGTTTGTTGTTTTGTTTTTTCTTCTTTTGGCTAGTGCCATGTCTGGGATATCATAGAACCATGGAATCATGGAAGGGTTGGGTGGGAAGGGACCTCAAAGCTCATCTTGTTGCACCCCCTGCCATGGCAGGGACACCTCCCACTGTCCCAGGCTGCTCCAAGCCCCAGTGTCCAACCTGGCCTTGGGCACTGCCAGGGATCCAGGGGCAGCCACAGCTTCTCTGGGCACCCTGTGCCAGGGCCTGCCCACCCTCCCAGGGAACAATTCCTTCCCAATATCCCATCCAGCCCTGCCCTCTGGCACTGGGAAGCCATTCCCTGGGTCCTGTCCCTCCAGTCCCTGAGGAATTGTCCCTCTCTGGGTTCCCTGCAGCCCCTTCAGAGCCTGGAAGGAGCTGTGAGGTCTCCACACAACCTTCTCCTCTCCAGGCTGAGCAGCCCCAGCTTTCCCAGCCTGGCTCCACAGGGGAGGGGCTCCAGTCCCCTCAGCAACTTGATGCCCCTGAAAGTCAAAGCTGACTTAATTGTTGAACAGAATTTTCTCAGCTAAGATATAAATAGCAGCCACTCTTACCTATCTGGGCCTCAAAAGAGTATGAAAGTGGTATTATCTACTGCCCGAGAAATAGTTAAGTCCCAGGTTTAATTTTTTTTTTTTATTGTTTACCTGGAAAAAGAGATCTGCAGACTTGTAGATAGATCTGGATGCGAATACAGTTCATTTGCTGTGCTGTGCGTGTGCATACCTGAAGGGCTTGGCTTCTCAGGCAGGCACCTCCCACGGCTCAGGTGGAAGGCAGTCCTGGGTGTGCACACCCTGTTCCCTGCTGGATCCCTGCGCTCTGGGGAATGTCTCCTGCACACAAAGTGCAGACGGTGCTGCCAGCCACGCAGGGTGGCATCCCAAAGAACACAGTTCTGGTTAAAAGCGATAAAATATACAGCTCTTAGGAACATCTTGACACCGAGGTCAATAGAGAGAGATCTTTTGATCCAGGATCAGCAGACCAGATTTAAAACTGCATTAAATTTTTATTAGAACATATCCATATCGGAATATATCAAATAGAATTCTCTACAAGCTGCTTCATAAAAAACAGAATATTTGAAAATGTCATGGTTTGTTACTATTTCAAAGTTAGAGGAAGCTCTTCTACAAGCGTCACTGTGCTGAACATTGTCACTGGGGGATTTGTGATTTGAGTTTGGCTGGTTTTTTTTGGAAGAATGGCTTTTTTGGAGTGTTTTATTTGTTGTTTCATTTGTTTTTCTTTTGGGATTATGCTACTTTCCTTTAGGAAAAATGAGATGTGGGAGGGAGGATGTTGTTCCTTCCCTCCAGAAGCTCCTGAGCAGGTTTATTGTAGCAAAGGGATCCCATTGTGGATTTGGGAGTTGTGAGAAATTGGGATGCCACACAGGAGGTGAAAAGTTTTCCTGAGGACCAGAGGAGAATGCACAGGGTTTGCTTTTGTTCTTGGAGTGGAACAAAATGAAACCTGAAAAGGAAAGACGTTCAAGCTCACCGTGGACAGAGATTGGTGTACAAAACCCTGTTAATTCCTTTTGCTATCTCTGTTTGCTGTCATGTTTTTATTATAATATAAAGCCAAAGGATTGATTTTTTTAAGTTGAAGACTCAGAAATTCGAGTCTTTTTTATTGTAGTAATGCTTGAAGATCAAGGTAGATCACAGAGCTCTGCCCAGCCTGGGGTCACGGTCACCAGTGTATAAAATGTCAGGCTCGGCAATGGCCACAAAGGAAGTTTCTTCTGTAAAAATGATATCCAGAAAGTTAGGAGGAAAACAAGAGGGTTTTTTTCCCTGAAAACGAAAGAACAGATCAGAATGGTAATTGGTAAGTGGGGTCTATACGTGAACTTGAAGAAAGTGAAAATAGCTCCAGTGCTTCTCTGCCTGATTGCACTTTTTCTTCCAAGCAGCTCAGTTTTGGTCTCCCATTATTCTCGTAGTTCTGGGATGGAGGGATTGAATTTAAATATGTCAGCATTGGGGGAAAATTGTACGTATCTGTCAGTTCAAAGTTCTCCAGATGAATGCTGACTTTCATTCGTAAAATTATTGCATTTGCTTTTTTCATGCAGTCTGGGGAGGGCAGAAACACCTCTTGGGAAGGCTGCTCTTGGTGCAGGATGGAAACACCGGTCCCAGAAAAGACCAAAACTCTTACACACCCCTGCGGCAAAGACAGACAGTCATGAACTCCCACAGGAACTTCCACCTGCCCAGTCCTTCCTTCTTATTCAGAAAAAAACTCCAAACAAACTGGGATTTCAGCATTAAATTGGCAGTGGATATCAATGTGGGTTTTTCTCTGTGCACCCAAAAAGTTATGGCTAGAACTTAAACTTTGTGATTTTACCTGGGCAATCTTAATATAACTTCCACGTGTTTTAATTTATTTTTGGAACAAAATAAGATGCTTAAGACACATATGAGCAGATGGGAACAAGCTAATGTTGGTTTACAATTAAACCAAATAAACTCACAAGAACTGTAAGGGCAGAATGTCTCTTCTCAGGAAAGCACATGAACCCTCCCCTTTTGGTAGCCCAGCTGTGTTTGTGTGTGCATGGAGATACTGTAAAGCATAAAAAAAAAAAAAAAAAAAAAAAAAAAAAAAACAAAACTCTTTTTTGAGAGCTATTGTATTCCTAGAGCTGATCATCACATGGATGGAGACTGTGAGAATAAATAACAGGTATCCAAGGTGCATTTAATTCATCAGAGTGTGGCACATGATGGGAAATACTGCAACTGTCTGGGTTAGTGCATTAGTTAAAGATGGAATCATTTAGATAGTTAAATTCATCTCAGTGTTTTGTATCCTGTTTGTTCTAACATAATTATTATGTTAATTTTGGTACGCTTTGCATATTAAGCTGAGTACATCCTAAGATACTAATGACCAGCGTGTCAGCTTTTTATTAAACAGGAAATAAACACGCTGCAGCAGCTAATTAGTTTGTTATTCATATCAAAGAAAATGAGACTGTTCCTCTGCTTTCTAATTGAATGTATTTGCACTATTTGACAAATCGCCATTTCTTCAATCAAGCAAGTGGGGGAAAGGGAGAGGCTGCAGCTCCATTGGAAAAACTTGTGGTTGGAATAGATTGTATGAACATGCAGCAGGAATAATCATTAATAACAAAGAATTAATATTTTGCTGATGCTTGGATATGTTGGCCAGCTCAGAAACCTTTCCACATACTTTGAGCTCTGCTCTTAAATCCTTCCTTGCTCCAGTAAATGATGTTCCCAGTCTGATGGATGTGTTCTTAGTGATGAAGTTTTTGGGGACACACTTTGCCCTTGTGCAGCCCTTGTCCCCTGCTGTTGCCCTGGGATCATCAATCAACCCCTCACACACTCGAGAAAGCTCTAAACTCCATTGTCTTTTGAGCTTTGATATCTTGCAGTCCAAAATCAATTTACTGTCCCTAGATAGTGAAAGCTGATAAAATACCACACTTAGTTATTGATGACATCATTACACGGGGTGAAGTGAGAGACTGAATCACTCCTTTATGTCAGATATTGCACAAAAGTTGAGGAAGTGTCCAAGACCAGGTGGGAATGGAGCCTGGAGCAACCTGGGATAGTGGAAGGTGTCTCTGCCCATGGCAGGAGTGGAATTAAATGGTCTTTAAGGTCCCTTCCACCCCAAAACATTCTGGGATACCATGATGCTATAACTGGCAGACTCCCCCTGGTCTGAGGTATGATCAATGCCCCTTTTTGGTGACAAAGGGCAATGCTGTACATTTAAAGCTGCAAAGGGTGATCAGAATCAACCACAGCGTACCCGGATCCATACGTGAGTCACTGTCCTAAAGCTGCGGGGTGGGAGGGATGTAATGAGCTCATTTGGGTGGAAATCAGCTTATTACTGTGCCAGCCTGTGAGAGTCTGTCACAGTCCTTGCCAACAAACAGTCCCTGAGTGCCCACCTACAGCCCCCACTGCAAACCCAGAGGGATGTCAGTCACTGGTACCCACACCCAGCACTGCAAAGGGGGGTGATGAGCAGCCAGCCAAACCCACAGCAGTGTATAAAGACAAAAACCCTGTAAATGTTTGGTTTCTTAACTCATATAACACTTGGGAGGGATCCTGGTGGGAAGGAATGCGGGATTGAATGACACAGAACTGCTGAAGAAGTTGGAGGGAGAAGTGTTTTGTAATAGAGTGAAAGAAGTAAATAAAAAAGGAAAAGGCTGTAAATAACTGCAATAGTCATGGGGTAAGATCACTACTGATAACAGGGCTTCATCCAAAACATCCATGACCTAAGCATGTGAGAGCCCTTGCTCTGTCCAGATTCACTAAACCCTGAGGAGAGTGATTTAACTACGACTAGCAAGTAGAATTATTTCTGTCAGTATTTCCAGCAACTGTAGCAGCATAAGAATAATAAAGTTTAGGTCTGATATTTCAATAGATCTAGATACAATTTGACAAAGAAACCCAAGCAATGTGTATTTTCATAGTTCATCTACATTTTATTACATAGATGAACTGGTTCTCTGGTATTCAGGGTGCTGGGAACCTGTGCTGCATTTCTATTCCACCCAGGCTCACAAATATTTTTAACAGTAAATGCAGCAGCATTCATTCACCTGTCAGCTGAAGTTAATCAAGATCAAATGAACTTCTGAGCACTGTCTCTGTCTGAAAATTTTAGAATATCAGATTTGTCATGATAAAGCATTTTTCTCTGTTTCTCAACAACAACATAAAGACAGGAATTAAATAGAATTACTCCCACGGCTGACACAGGAGAGTGTCACTGAGAATTATTGAAGCAGGCTTCTGAGAGACTGATGGCTGAGGAACAGAATGAAAGCAGCACTGAAGGCACTAAACACAGCTGGGTCTGATGGGTCTTGGTGAATATGGTTACTTTCCACTCCATGGCCACCAATTTTAAGAATTTAAATGTTACCTCATTAGTCTGGAAAAGTTTAATTTTCATAGCACATTACACACTTCTGGAATCATCAGTTTGCTGTGAGCGGCAGCATTCCCATCTCTGCCCGCTGCCAGGGCCACGAAAAGAGTTTTGTCTTGATCATGATCATTTCTTGCTCATCCTTATTAACAAATAGGTTGGACTTGATAATCCCAAAGGTCTTTTCTAACTCAGTGGATTCTGTGAAATAAAAATCAGGAGATCAAACAAACAAACAAAAAAAGGCTCTTTGGTTCAATGATTTTTTTGTTATTATTTTCTTATTGTATGTTTTTAGCATGTGATTATTTTAATTAAAATCTCTGTTGAACACTATAATTGTTTAACAACACGTGAGTCTAAATGGAATTAGGGCTGGTAACTCCTTCCTGGTTTTCTTGCTTGCAGAGCCTCTATTATCAAGACAAATGGCTCCATCCATCAGTTCCCAGGTCTCAAAGCACAAGCTGGTGTCTGGGAATGCAGTTTAGTAAATACAAGGTTTCTCTGCCATCAGCCACTAGAAAAGGACCCCCAAAGGAATAGATGTTAACTAACATTTTCCAGTGGATCTTTGCAGTTCATTGAGTTGGATGACAGAGACTGTCCTTTGGGGACAGAGGGGGAGAAGACATGGAAAAAACTGTATTTAAAATAACCTTATTTATGTTTTTAACAATATTTAAAATGTATTTAAAATAACCTTATTTATGATTATTCAGTTTCCATGGCCCACTCAAAAGCATCATGGACAGTTAAGCTGTATAATAGATAATCATGGACATCATGGACAGTTAAACTGTATAAAGTATAATATTGCATTGTCATTGAATCAAAGTGATTAAAAAAGAGTATTGAGGTTAAACCCTGACCCATGTTGTGATTATGAGAAAAACATGATAGTGATATAATGAAAAATTGGTCATTTTTGCAGTCTCAGCTGTGTAAGGATCTGGAGCTGTGCCCTGAACCACAACCTCCTGCTGTTTATTCTTTCCTTCCTTTCATCACCAATCCCCATTGGACTCACAGGCCAATTAGTGGGAGCAATAACAGATATAAAATTTTTGACTATATTGGATATTCCAAATTAAAAAAAATAAACAAATTAAAAAACCCCAGTGTGGCAGAAGTGTTCTGATGCAATTTTAAAGTTAATTTATAGAGATTAGATTGTGTATTAAATGCACAGTGACAATGCCTGGCAGCTCTCAAGGCTGATGGCTCCTTTATTTAGATGTGCCATCCTTTACGCTTGCATAGTGCTGAGGAATTTCTCAGAGGAATTATTGGGAATTTTTTCACAGGCAGTCAATGGGGTCAATATTATTTAGTGACAACTACTGGAATTTAATGCTTATCAAATGTATTCTTTAGTAAAACACTGGTTTATGAGCTGGGAGTTTGCAGGCATAAATAATCATGGAACAAATTACTCCTGCAAGGACCTCAGCAGCATTCCATGCCCTTCCCCCTTTGGGATTCGTTTTCTTTCTTTCTCTCTCTTTTTTTTTTTTTAAAACCATAAAATCTTTTCTTTTTGGAGTGTTATTTCCAGTGACACACTACAGAGGTTTCACAGAGAAGCACGAGTAACTTTTGTTCACCTGCTTCCCAAGGTGAGAAAGGTGAGCTTGCAACACCTTCATTTTCCATGTAAGTGTCTCGAGTACTCTCCAGCAGAACTGTGAAGAGAACATCACTGAAGTCAGAGGAAAATGGAGTTTAAATATCCTGTTACATGGCATAATTTACAATATACAGCATAAGCCTCCTAACTAGGATTCAACAGCCTTCTCAATTTTTATGTTGCTTCCTCGTGTTCCCTGCTTTTTTACAAGGTGCACAGACATTTACAGCTCTGAAGCCAAGTACCCCTTAGAAAGATTTAACAGTTTTATTTAAGGCTCATTACTTATTTAAATCATTAACTAATGCTTGATGTAAATACTTCTATTATTGCTTTAGATTTTGCAGATAAAAATTTTGATTTTTCATGCACAAAATCTGAGTCCTAGCATGTATGCAGACTTCACAGATCAGGAGAACAGGGACAATTTTTCTGAGCGGTGCCACCACCACGCTGGAGACACAAAGTTTCTCCTCTTGCACTTTCAGCTGTTGAAATGCAAAGCGAAAAATTTGCTCTTGGTGCAGCTCTGGCCAAGATCCAGGAGCAGGATGCACATCCATGATTCCTTAGCATGTGTGGAGCCCTGCACAAACCAGTAACAGCTCTGCAGGACCCACCTGTCCTAGGAAGGGATTGCCAAGTCTGGGACAGAAAACTGGGGAAAAAACCCCAAAAAGATTTCTAGGTGAAGTTTTCCAACAGGTTTTTGCTTATTTCCTGATGGCATTGCAGGGAGAACCTGCCTTTCTGTGTGTGATGTGTTCACAGGCACAGAATTATGGACATCACTTTTGCGTTTCAGACCAATCCATTTTGTGACTCAGCAGGACCTGTCCAGACTAGGAGCCAGACTCATAAATCAGTTGTTCTACACATCTCATACAGAAAGCAAATAAATCCCTCCAAGAGAGAAAATTGAGAAAATAGAAGCTGTTATCTATTTATTTTTGCAACACTTTGGTGGTTACATACTTGAACAATTAGAGGTGTTTGTGGAAGTTTTTTTTTCATTTTATGTCTTGGTTTTCGTAATTTAAAGTAGCAACATAATCCAAAACCTGTCTGGGCTTTTTTACACAACCTTATGTTCTCTCTCAGGTGTAATTCAGAGGGGTTTTTTCTGGCATTTTATTTTCTCTTAATGCTTTTGTGCTTAACAAAAACCAAAAAATGTATGGTCAATGTAGGTATTGCAGTAGATAATTTTAAAAGAATTCATTAACTTAAGTAGGACTTGGCACCAGCCCTAATTTTAAGATGTGAAGCACTCAACAAATCAAACGAGAGTTTGGCATCTCCCTGAGCACAGACTCCAGCTTATACCTCATGGCCAGTGGTGGCAGACTGGTAAATTAAGGAGTCTTAGTTGCTGAGGTGATCACAAAGTTGTCTTTTTTTTCCTTTTTACTTGAAAAATGCTGAACTCCTGTAATGGATGTGAGCGTCACTTAACTTTTACAAGTGATAGGACAAGGGAGAATGGATTCCCACTGAAAGGGAGTGGGTTTAGATTTGATGTTAAGGAGAAATTCCTCTCTGGGAGGGTGGGCAGGCCCTGGCACAGGGTGCCCAGAGAAGCTGTGGCTGCCCCTGGATCCCTGGCAGTGCCCAAGGCCAGGTTGGACATTGGGGCTGGGAGCAGCCTGGGATAGTGGGAGCTGTCCCTACAGTGGAATTAAATGGCCTTTAAGGTCTCTTCCAACCCAAACCATTCTGGATTCTATGATTAACCTTGAAACATCACCCTGATAGTAAATCTAAAGTCAAAATTCATAAAAAAACCCAAACTGTTGGATCTCAAGCACAGGGTGGGATTTTGGCATGCCCTGTGCAGGGCCAGGAGTTGGACTCAATGATCCTGGTGGGTCCCTTCTCACTCAGGATAGTCCATGATTTTGTGATATTTCCAGTGGACAAGGCAGGAAGCAAAGACAGACTTTCGAAACTCTAAATAATCATAAGATAAATATGCTTATCTTAACAGCTCTCATTCAGAGATTTCTTAAAACTTGAACTCAGTCTTGTAAAGTAACTCTAAAACATCCGGAATACAATGCACAGGATGCTGTACTTGCCATATTTAATTTTCCTTTCCTGGATTGTAGTTAGACTGGTTAGAATTGGGAAAAATCAAACCTTCTTGTTAGGTCCTACATTCCATTTAACTCTGTTTTTATATTTTAGGAGTGTGGTGTGGGGTGGGCAAAAGATACTTCTAAATTTTCATTAGCTTTGGGTTTAGAAAAAAAGAATCAGAATAAAAACTCACTGTAGAGGAATTAGACATTTTTTTTAGGCTGCATCCTCACCTGGAGTAAATGCCTGTGAGTAACAGCAGCAGGAAATCTGAGCTGTGAGAATATCTGCATCCTTTATCTTTGCTTAAGGTTAGCCTGTTACATTTACTATTCGGTGATATGCCAAAAATAAAACTTTTTATTATACCTTATTGAAATTTCTGGATGTCCTCATAAAAGCCTAAATGTTAGAGGAACAATATTAATAAGTCATCCAATTCTCTTTGCGCTCACACATATTTCTTGGCAGTAAAAGAATATTACATTGCACCAGCTGTGCAGAACAGAATTTGGACTCTTGTTCCGGGTCAGTTCAAATGCGTGTGTAACAACATTTGAGTCTGGCATATGATGAGGGATCTTAAATCTTATTATATATTCTCTCTAGACTTGGAGGGGGTCGTTGTGTTTGGTTTTTTTTGTTTGTTTGTGGGTTGTTTTTTTGTTGGTTTCCTTTTTTTTTTTTTTTTAATTTTTAATCTGTGCCCTCATTTAGGAAACATATGAAAACTTCAGAAATAAACTCGGAATTTACAGCTCTCTTGCAGCTGAAGTGCAGGAAAAAATACACTGATCGCATATTCCAATGAACTAATTTTATATAGCTAATTTTAATACTATAAAGCTTGGTTTCATATTTTTGCAAATACATGATAATGTTTAGATAAAAGTGGTAAGTTTGAGAAATAGGTACAGTCTGAACTCTTTAGTGCTGATTTCATTCACAGGGAGAACAAATATTGTCGGATTTTATGGCACTGTCTAACATTCCATCACTTCCATCAGGAAACACTTTCAGTGCTGTGTGGATATTGTTATAATATGATTCATAATTTTAAGGGTATTTTGAAACCAAATCCAGAAACATTTTCCACATGCATCTCTTTTGGACATTGCCCTCAGGCCGACTGATTCCCACCCAGACAGATCTTTCTTTCTTAAATCAGAAGGGAATTGGAGATACAAAATATGCTTTGTATATCTCATACCTGTTTGAGATTGAATCTGGACAAGCTCCAGAAGTGGCTCATGGGAACCTCTGAGCTTTAACATAAAAAGTGCTGGTGCTGCCCCTGGGTCAGGGCAGCCCCCAGGATCCATCCAGGCTGGGGCTGAGCAGAGGGAGCAGCCCCGGGAGAGGCCCTGGGGGAGCTGTGGGGCAGAGCTGGCCCTGCCCCGGCCGTGGGCGCTGGGACCCCAAACCCCCCTGCCCTGGGCTGAGCCCCAGCGTGGGCAGCAGGGGAGGGGGGATTCTGCCCCTCTGCCCCCTCAGCTGAGACCCCACCTGCAGAGCTGCCCCAGCCCTGGGCCCAGCACAGGAAGGGCCTGGAGCTGCTGCAGAGAGCCCAGAGGAGGCACCAGGATGAGCAGAGGGATGGAGCAGCTCTGCTGGCAGGAAAGGCTGCGAGAGCTGGGATTGTTCAGCCTGGAGAGGAGAAGCTTTGGGGTGACCTCACTGTGGCCTTGCAGGGCCTGAAGGAGCTGCAGGAGAGATGGAGAGAGACAATTGCCAAGGGATGGAGGGCCAGGACCCAGGGAATGGCTTCCCAGTGCCAGAGGGCAGGGCTGGATGGGATATTGGGAAGGAATTGTTCCCTGGGAGGGTGGGCAGGCCCTGGCACAGGGTGCCCAGAGAAGCTGTGGCTGCCCCTGGATCCCTGGCAGTGCCCAAGGCCAGGTTGGACACTGGGGCT